>JAQHUG010000112.1:5751218-5788195 GCA_028555095.1 Dicrostonyx torquatus
ACACTAAGAGAGACACACATAGATCTAATCTACATGGGAAGTAGAAAAAGACAAGATCTCCTGAGTAAAATGGGAGCATGGGAACCTTGGGAGAGGGTTGAAGGGGAGGGGAGATGCAGGAAGGGCAGCAGAGAAATATGTAGAGCTGAATAAAATTAATAAAAAACCAAAAAAAAAATTCTAAAAAGAAAAAAAAAAAAGAAAAGCAAGCACTTTATTTGTTCCTCACACCCAACAGCAGTTCTCTTCAATCCCGTGTCTTCCTTCCTAATGAGACTGTGAAGAGATTCCACTACTTTCTGTCTTGGCCACTAGAATGTAGTCTTCCCTGTTTAAATGACAGCTGTGACTCAACTCGTAGCTCTTCATCTCTTTGTACACCCTTTTCCACGGGGCTGCACAGACGTACAGTTAGTTGGGTTACTGTGCCCAAAGCTGTCACAGGAATGCTTTCCCTGTCCACTCACCTGAGCTTTTCCTTTTGCGTTTGAGGCACTAACGACAAAATCATAAATCCTGAGCACAGTAGTCTTAGGTATTTGGGAATTACCCCGTACAACATCAAACTCAATAAAAGGTGAAAACTGTGCTAGTCAATGATAGGAAGGGCTTTACGGTCATTTAACGGTCCTCTCCTCTCCTAAACTCATCACTCTATAGGGTGTGAAGATGGTGTAAACTATGCCTTATAACCCAAGGAAGTCTTATGTTAAAGAGTTGTTTCATTTTTGGATCCTGTGAGATGATGCCCTGGGTACTTACTACTAAGCCTGATGCCTTGAGTTTGATCCTTGGAATCCATATGGTGGAAGGAAAAAAGAGACTCCAGAAAACTACCCTCTGACCTCCACAGACATTCAAAATAAATAAATGTGAAAAATGTAACACTAAAGTAAATGTGAAAAAAAAAGTTGATCAGTTTCATCCACAAACAGCAACCGTAGAGTGACCAGTAGAGAAACCACTTCATAGTGTGAAGATAATATTAAGCAGAGTAAGTTTTTAAAAAATAATTAATTCGTTCATTTTTACGTATCAACCCCAGTTCCCCCTCCCTCCTCTTCTGCTGTCCCCACTTCCCCCCACCCCACCTCCCGTCCTCCTCAGAGAAGTTAAGGCCTCCCCTAGGAAGTCAACTAACACTGTACCGGTCCCCTCATTGAGGTAGGACCAAGGTTCCTCCTGCTCTCCCGTATCCTGCCCTTTGCCTAGGCTGAGTAAGGTAGAATGGGTGCAGAGTAAGTTTGTAAAGATTTTTGTTTGGTGTGTGTTTGGCCTGAATTTTTGTAGGTATGTTTGGAGACCAGAATAAGGTGTTAGGTCACCTGGAACTGCAGATAGGTGTTTGTGAAACCCATTTGATTGTGGTGAACTGAACCCAGGTCCTCTACAAGTGTAGCTAGTGCTGCCAACCACTGAGCAATTTCTCTAGTCCCCAGAGTTGTCTCTAATATAAAAGGGAGAGCTATGTTAATAAGTCATCAATGGAGGTTGTTTCCCTTATCCAAATTCAGTGGATGAAGAGAACATGTTTATGTTAGCACAGATTTTTCTCTATGTAATTTGCTGAAGCACACAGCTGGGATGTGGTAGAAGACTCATGATTAAACATCAGGGTTTGAGATTCATTTGGGGAAGTTGATTTAAAGTTGCTCCATAACCACAGACTATGCCCAAAATTCTCTGAGACCTTTTGCAAATCTTTCGTACAAGAATAATCAGATGAGAGGTTATGTGATGGTCTTTAGTATCTGTTGCCGCTAATTGATAATCATCTCAGTGTTCATGCTAGTGTTAGCCAAGAGCCAATCTTGTGAAATTGGCACATGGAAGAACTGTTGGAGAAGGCCCACCTGTTGGTTCCTGGCTGCCTGGCTAGCTTATGCCTGAAATAATCACACAGAAACTGTATTTATTAAATCACTGCTTGGCCCATTAGCTCTAGCTTCTTATTGGCCAACTCTTACATATTAATTTAACCCATTTCTATTAATCTGTGTATCTCCATGAGGCTGTGACTTACTGAGTAAAATTCCCAGCATCTGTCTCCGGTGGCTTCATGACATCTCCCTGACTCTGCCTCCTTTCTCTTAGCATTCTGCCTAGCTTTTCCATCTACCTCTATTCCCTGTGCAGGCCCAAAGCAGTCCTTCTTTCATTAACCAATAAAAGCAACACATAAACAAAAGGACCTCCCACACCAAAGAACAGTCTTTTTGACATTAGGAAGTTATATGATTTGCTTGTAACCAGAGAAGACTGAGTAACTGATCTCTTTTTGTGCGTATTGGTGTTTGCCTATATGTGTAAGTATGTGTATGTACATGTGACTGTGCGTGTGCGTGTGACTGTGTGTGGTATATGTGCACGTACATGAGAGTATGGGCGTTGGTATGTGACTGTGTATGTGTGCGTGTGAAAGCCATGTCTTCTTTAGGTTTTCCACCTTAGTTTTGGATTCAGGATCTCTCACTGACCTGGAGCTTGCTGATATGGTTAGATTGGTTATTCAGTAAGCCCCAAAATGCTCTTGTCTCCACCTCCTCAGTACTGGGATTGCATGTTCATATTGCTATACCAGAGTTTTTATATGGGTGCCAGGAATGAAATCCTCATGCTTGTCTGCCAAGCACTTTACTGACTGAGCCATCTCTCCAGTCACTTTATCTTATCTGAGAAGAACCTCTCTGTATAGTCCAAACTCTTGAAGCTCTGGCTTCAGCCTCTGAAAGGATGGGATTACAGGTGTACGCCACCGTGCCCAGCTACTGTGGTTCCTACCTAGTGTCAATGATTTTTTTTGGCATTCATATTTGACATAATCTATAATTCACTAAAAACTTTAATCTGTTAGACCCAACAAGCCAAACTTTCTTGATGCTCCAGTTGCTTGCCGTTCTGGAGAGTTAGCTTCCTGGGGTAGTATGGTCAAGGGTTCTGTCAGTCATGAGAGCAGCTCTGGAGAAAGGCCCTTAGTGAACTATGAAATGGTTTCTTTCTTCATTGAGTCTATTCTTTCTCACAGTGCTTAAGATTTTATGATGACAAGCTCAGTGATCTCTGGAAGGTGAATGGACTTCCTGACTTCCAGTAGACACCTCATCAGGTGGGGAAATCCACAGGGGTTGAGTCTGTGCTGATGACAAAGCAAGAAATAATGTGTTTGGAGCTTTAAAAGCAGAATACTAGGGTGGGTGGTGGTGGCCACGCCCAGCACTCGGGAGGAAGAGGCAGGTGGATCTCTGTGAGTTCAAGGCCAGCCTGGTCTATAAGACCTAGTTCCAGGACAGGCTCCAAAGCTACAGAGAAACCCTGTCTCAAAAAACAAAACAAACAAAAAAGCAGAATACTAATGGATAGACCAAATTCCTCCAGAGATGAAAGGTAGTGCTGAGTGTATAAGCACCTGAAGTTAGATTAGCACAGTGAGGGAAGAAACAGGCCCAGTGGGGCCCTTTGGGGAGTGCTGAGACCAGGAAAGCTGAGGTCAAAACTGCACGTGCCTGAAGCCAACTTCAGTTAGGGAGATGGGGAGCTGCTCCAGCTTGGATGAAGATGGGGTTTGCAGAGAGCAGATTAGGAAAAAATGAAGGGTTCATGTGATCCTAAGACTTCTTTAAGAGTTCCAAGGCCAGCATCTTGGGCACTGCAGGACCTGGCCAGGCGACATTTCAGCTATGTCTGCCTCGTTTGCCTATGAGATACCTAGGTCATGATTCTGCTTCCCTAGAAGAGAGACAATCCTATCAGTATCCCCTCACTGGCACAGCCTAGAAACCATTCTCCTGGCAACGACTCAGTGATCTGCTGAACTTGCTGGATCTTAAGAATGCAGGGAGTGCATAGAGAGAACACGGCTTGTTGTAAATGAGAACATCAGCCATGACATTGAGAGTTTATTGGGTCTGTTTGACTCCATAATAACCTAATAACAAACAGAACCATGACTGATGGCCTAGGGATTCTTGTGAGGCAGGCCTTAAGTCCAGACCCTTCTTCCTCATTCCAAACTCCTTTTCTGATGCTTCAAGTTAGCTCTGGTTTCATTGTGGCTTTTCTGCCTTGTCTAAGTCACCTGTATTTCCATTCATTGGTTCTTTTTGGACTTGTAAACTTAGAACACTCTATCATCTTGGGTCTTTATCATTTGTACTTAGAGGGTCAAGGGAATATCAAGGTCTAGACTTGTTTTTCTGGTGCCATCCTAAATGCCGGAGTTGAGAAATGGAATCTTCCTTTTCTTGTTTAACAGTCCTTTATTCTCATTCTCCCTGTGTCTCTTTCCTTTCTCTTCCCTCTTTCTTCAACATTAGAGGAAAAGAATGGAAACAGAAAACTAAAATTAGAAATACCTGACCAATGATTCTGCTCTGGGCAATGGAAATATAAACCATACCCACATTTCTATTTTTCCCAGGATCTGAAGCACAGTCTTGGCTGTTTGGGCAGTTGGCTATTCCGGGGTACATTTCAGAAATAGCTCATGTTTATTTATCATTGGATATTTATAACGGTGTTTCAGAGTTGGTTTCCAGTAACCCCATGAAGAATCATGGGCTCCGGCAATAGAGGAGGAGGCTGCAGAGGGGACCTAAGCAGGCAGAGATGCTGGCATTGCTAGAAGCTACAACCCTGCCTTCCCGTTAGTGTTTCTCCAGTTGAGGTTGCAGGGCTAAGGGGTGGGTACTGAAAAACAAGACTTGAGTTTTGTTTTTCTGTGAGTCTTCCTGGAAATGATGTTAGAGTCTAAATTGGATTACTTCTCCAGCTTGATGGAGTGTGGGCGCACATGAATGCACTCACGTGTGTACGCGTGCGCCCCTCCCCCACACACACTCACACACTCATGCGCAGATACTTTGAGCTCAGGCAGAGATGGTGTTGACATTTCTGGAGGCACAAAAGGATCATGAATTCCTGAGCAGTCACCCATAGACCTGAGCTGCCCAGGAATGCTGAGTGTTCCAGGCACTGACATCATTCCTCTTCTAGCCCCAGAGAAACCCTCTGATCCCCTGGTCTTAGGGCAGTTATTTTTAGCCTGCAAACCCTCCACATTAGCATTCCCTTGGTGTACTCAGAGAGCCAGGTTTCAGGAAAGGCCCTCGACTTTACTGACTCTGCCTGAGAAAGAACCAAGAAAGAGGCATAAGAGATAAAAGGAACCAGGTGGTGGTGGTGCACACTCAGGAGACAGAGGCACACAGACCTCTGAGCTTGAGGCCAGCTTTGTCTACAGAGTGAGTTCTAGGAAAGTCAGGGGAATACAGAGAAATCCTATCTTGAGAAACCAAAGAAAAAAACAAAAAGGGAATTTGGAACACATCTGGTTTAGCATTTTCATTGGGCAAAGGATGCCGGAGAGGTTGAATGGTTTAGTCAAGGTCAAACAGCCAATTGTAGATTTGCCCTTCTAGCCTTCTTCAGTTTGCTGTTTCTTTTACTTAGTGGTTCCCAAAGAAGTTGCCCTCAGAAATCCTTTGCACTCTAGACAATTATTTGTAAATGTGTATGTGGCTGCATGTGGCACATGTGTTCGTCTGTGTTTCTGTGTGTCTGTGTGTATAAAGGCTAAACAGGTGGTGTGTATCTTCTACTATTATTCTCCACTTTATCGTTTGTTTTTTTTAGATCTATTTTTTTGAGGACATATTTGAGAACAAATTCCCTTTTTGTTTTTTCTTTGGTTCCTCAAGATAGGATTTCTCTGTATTCCCCTGACTTTCCTAGAACTCACTCTGTAGACAAAGCTGGCCTCAAGCTCAGAGGTCTGTGTGCCTCTGTCTCCTGAGTGTGCACCACCACCACCTGGTTCCTTTTATCTCTTATGCCTTGGTACATGAGCACCATATCTGCATTACTCCCTTCACCTGCACAAACCGCTCCCAGTGTCCCCCTCTAAAATGCAGTCTCTTCTTGAATATTATTGATACACGTGTGTACAGCCTACTGAGTCCATTTAGCATGGCTTGTATATGTTTGTGACCACTTGGGGTTGGGGATCAGACATCCTATGGAGTAGTTTTTCACTGGGGGTAGTTAATTCTCTCTCTCAGGAGCATTGACCACTTGCAGCTCATCATCTAGGGGTGGGGCCACGTGGAATTTCTCCTGTCTACGGTGACATGGCAACTAGTCTTGTCACTAAGTTGTTCTATACACCTTTATTTTGGAGATGGGATCTCTCCTAGAACCTGGAGCTCACAGATTTGCTAAGAGTAGCTGGCCAGTGAGCTTGAGGGGGCCTTCTGTTTCTGAAGCCCGAGGACTAGGAGCATAAGTACATGTTGCCGTGTTCGGTTTTTGACAGTGATGCTTGGATCCATCTTGGGTCCTTATGCTTGAGCTGCAGGTACTTCACCTACTGAGCCAAATCCCCAGACTCTGGAAACTGTTGATGACCCCAAAAGAGTTGTCCTAGTTAGCATTAACTCTCAACTTCACACAACGTAGAATCTCCTGAAAAAAGTTTCTGTTGAATAGCTGCTAAATCAAGTTGGTCTGTGGGCATGTCTGTGAAGGATGGTCTTGATTGCCTTAACTGATGTAGGATGGCCCCGCCCACTGTGGGTGGCACCTGTCCCTAGGCAGGTGGTTGGAAACTAGATGACAGTGAGCACAAAGGAACTAACAAATGAGCCAGCAAGCAATGTTCCTGCATGGTTTCTGCTGTCAGGACTTTCCACAGCCTCAATGATAGGATGTGATCTGGAAATTTAAGCTAGACGTTTTCTTTTCCTAGATTGTTTTTGGTCCGAGTATTTTAGCATAGCAATGGAAAGTAAGCTAGAACTAGGTCTTGTATGTATGGATTGTGTCTGTCAAATATGCCATTAAAAACTAAATCTGAGAGTTTGTGAAGATATTTAAGCGAATAAAGTCTTTGCCTTGTAATATGGGGACCTGGGTTATAGCCTTGGCACTCGCATTAAAAGTTGGGCATGGTTGTGCATGCTTGCGATTCCAGTGACAGCAAAATGAGAGTAGGAGGGTCCTCAGGGCTTGCTGAGCAGCCGCTCTGGATGAATTGGTGAGTTTCAGGTTTAGTGAGAGACTCTGTTGCAAAAAATAAAGTTGAGAGTGACTTCAGTATGCAGATGTTTACCCATGGCCTCCAAATTTGCTTACACAAGAGTTTGTGCACTGGTGCACATTGCACGCACGCACACACACATGCACGCACACACACACACACACAGACACAGACACAAACACACACAAAGCTGATAAATTAGGTAGGCATATATAATTTTGAAGCTATCCTGGGTGACATAGCAAGATTCATTTTAAAATAAGTGAGTTAATGAATGTGACTGAGAGCCATAACATGCATTTATTAATACAGGGAAAGTATTATAGCTGAATATCTTATGACAATTGTATTATTTAAATACAAAATAGTAGAAAAGCAATATTACTCTATTTTATTTACTTTTTAATTGAAAATAAATATTTTTCATAAAATGTATTCTGATTATGGTTTTTTCTCTCTTGTTTTTCTCCCTGACTTTCTCAACAACCTCTGCACCCATCCAACTCCATGCCTTCTTTCTCTCTCTTTTTAGAAAACAAACATAAAAAGCATGAGAAGCATATATTCACACACACAAAACAAAACCTATAAAAATGCAAAATCAGAAACCATAATATACAAACAAAAGACCAGTAAGGTAAGAAATGCCAAAACAAAGCAATATAAGCCATAAAATGTCCAAAAATACCATTGAGTTTGTTTTGTGTTGGTCATCTACTGTTGGTAATGGGATCTGCCCCTAAGTGTGGTTTTTATACCCAGTAAGACTCTTTTGGAGAAAATTATTTTTTCCTTTGCAAGAAATTGTCAATTGGAGGTAGCTTGGCTAGGGATGCCTCTCTCAGTGCTGTGACCTCACCTGCTGGACCAGTGCAGACACTATGCATGTCACAATCTCTGAGTTCATATGTGCTTCAGTCCCAGGGTGTCTGGAAGGCACTGTTTGCTTGGTGTCATCCATCCCCTCTGGCTCTTACAATCTTTCTTCTTCCTATTCTGTATAGCTCCCTAGGCCCTGAGGGCTGGATTTGATGAGGGCATCTGTTTCGGACTGAGTGTTCCAAAGTCTTTTACTGTCTAGACTTTGTCCAGTTGAGGGTCTCTGTATTTGTTCCAATTTACCATAGGAGAAAGTTCTCTAATGATGGTTGAGTAAGGCTATGGATATAACAGAGTGTTGTTAGGCATTATTCCCCCTCCCCTCTTTGGTTTTTTGAGACAGGGTTTCTCTGGCTACACAGAAACTAACTCTGTAGACCAGGCTGGCATCGAACTCACAAAAATCTTCCTGCTTTTGCCTCCCAAGTGCTGGAACTAAAGGCTTGCACCACCGCTGCTCGGCCATTAGGAGTCATTTTTATTGCTATGCTCCTTTAGTGCAGCGGTTCTCAACCTTCCTGATGCCGTAATCCTTTAATACAGTTCCTTACGTTGTGATGACCCTCAACCATAAAATTATTTCACTGCTACTTTATTACTGTTATTTTGCTACTGTTATGAATAGTAATGTAGATATCTGATATGCAGGATATGTGACCCCCAAAGGGGTCATGACCCAAAGGTTAAGAACCACTGCTTTTGCAGCATAGTATTATGTAATTTTCCCCTTGGTCCAGGGCCTATCTAGTCTCAGTTTCTTGGCCACCTGAGCAGTGTCAGGCATGGGTTCCATCTCATAGAATGGACATTAAATTCAATCAGGTAGTGGTTGGTTACTCCCACAGTATTTGTGCCACTATCACTCCAGCAAATCAAGCAGGCTGGCTCCCATTGCAGATTGCAGGATGTGTAGTTGGGTTGGTGGTTACCTTTATATTCCAGTGGTGCGAAGACTACTTTCCAGTACCACAAACATAATCAGTGAAAAGAGTTGAATTATTTTATATTTTGCAAATCTTTTTAACAACTGGGTTAATGGAGGGCAGCAGGGATTTCATATCTTCTCTCTCATTCAATCAGTTACAAAATCTCAGGTCACAGAGTTTCTGGAAACTCCACTGTGAGAAGATGAGAGCAAAACTGCATCTAGATGTTACAGGATTATTATAAAGAGATCTGTGTATCTCAGGGTTCCCTGCACTGTTCTTGAATATTTGTACAAGTCCCACTGACAGTCTGGATCAGACTATCATTCAATAAATACTCATTAGAAAACTACTATTTTACAACAACAACAACAACAACTAATAATAATAATAATAACAACTACTACTACTACTACACAGGAGAGCTGGCCCCGCCCCTTTGCCTGGGCAGCAAAGGTAACCTGGCCTTGGTGGCTAGGACACAGGAGAGCTGGCCCCAATGGTGTGAGCACGGAAGAGTTGACTTGGGAGAGCTCTCCTGGATAGCACGCAGGAGAGCTGGCCCCACTGACATGAAAGAGCTGGTGGGCTGTCCAACTCAGCTACCACCCAGGCCCAGACCCAGAGCTTTGAGTTGGTCCACCCTAACATCTACCCCATCTATGAGCTGCTGGAGCCCAAGATGGGGCTGTTCATGAGAATCCATAGCTGCAGGAGCTTCAGGGCATCAGCAGGCTATCTGAGAATCTCAATGAGGTTGCAGTACTGGCGGCACAGCAGAAGTCAGAGGGTTTTTAACTAGACTAATGACTCCTTGCAATGATCATTTGCAAGTAAAGCTGTTTGGGTGACACGCCCACATCTGATGTCAATGCCAGTAAGGTGAACGAATATGTGATGGAGAGGCAGGTCAGACAGAGGAGCAGAATGAGACATGTACAGGCAATTGCAGCTGACAGAGGAAACAGGTCATTGCCCAAAGGGGTTGGCAAGAATTTTTTTTTTTAAAAAAAAACTTTATGCTTTATTTTCTTTTGTGAGGGAAGCTATAAGGGTGGAGGGCAGATGTGGAAGGACTTGGAAAATGAATGGGATTGGGGTGCAAATATTCAATAAGAATTATTTTTAAAGAAATACAACTACTACCAGGTGTTAAGTTGGTAATTTAAAGACAAATAGTATATGTAAACTTTCTTCCCAAAACTCATTGCAAAAGAAAGAAAGAGAACTTAGTTTTTCTAACGTAATTAAACATCCGATTTCAAGCCCGCACCCTGCCAGACTGCTGGGAAACTTGATCCTGATATCCTTTCTCAGACTTTCCTTTCCTCTGCCCAAAGAATGTGGTGTAATCTAAGGTCTCACAGAGGGCAAGAGCCTTTGACTGACTCTTATAGATTAGCGTGCCCTTGTGTGCTCAGTCATCCACAAAGTGGAAATGGGGTGCCTGTGGTTGTCTGAGCATCTGTGGCAGGCTGGAGGTGACGGTTTCTGTCCTATGTCCATCTGTCTCCTTTAGGGTCCAGTTCCTTCTGCTCGAGTGCTAGGAACGTGGGCACAGGTATTCAGACCGAGAAGCCACACTCCTTCTTTTCCATTTTCGAGTGTGCTCGCGTGTGTGTTGCACTTGTATGAGCATTGCACGGCTTTGGGGAAGCCCCTGAGTCTAAGCTTCTGTCGTGGTTTGATATAACTTACCCAGCCTCTGCTCAGACTCTCCCCTTCCCCTGGATGGGCAGGTAGGCTTTTCCCCCTCAGCTCTGCCAAGCCCTCCTCCTGTGACTCACTCTGAGCCTGAAGAGTTTTCAATGTGTTAGCTAGAATAGCCTTGCTTCTCTAGAATTTGGTTCTTTCAAGCATTTTAAGGCCATTTTTTGTAGAATACACAGATCATGACAGACACCAGACACACTTTATGGACAGTCAGAAATGGAAATATGTTTATGTATGGAGCTCTCTCTCTCTCTCTCTCTCTCTCTCTCTCTCTCTCTCTCTCTCTCTCTCTCTCTGTGTGTGTGTGTGTGTGTGTGTGTTTGGGTGTATATGTCCATGGCCCTCTATAAACATACATTCCATAAGCAGAAAGGCACAGTGTGGAAAATTCTTCTCTTCTCTGAAGACTGTAAGAGCTCTGAAGGGTAAGTCTAGAAGACTTATGGTATCTAAATAATTAAGAGTTTTTTTTTTATGGAAAGCTCACTGTGTGCCATTCTCTGTATACTTTCCTAAGGTGTGATAGTCATGGCTGGCTGTGCAGTCTGGATAAAGCTGCTGCTGCACTGTGCACCATGCTGGCGTTTTCCTGTGTGCAGATCAGAAGTGTGATTGGCTTCCACTGGACCCTACAGCTAGACACTGAGCTCTTGTGAGTCTGGGTAGCATAATCCTGTAGTTCCTCTGGAGCAGAAATTGGAGCTGGATGGGATTTGTTGCGGAGAACAGGATTAGGTCTCAGCTCCAGCCTGGGCTTCCTGTACAAGCCACACACTATTTGTGAGTCAAGAAGTCATGGTATATTACAACTCAGAAAAACCAAAGTCTGGGTTGTCTGCTCAGGAGCAACTCATAGGTGAATTAGAGGTGAGTCAAGAGCTTTCAAAGGAGGAAATGACTTATCTGCCTGCACTTCCTGGCAAGTGTGTCCATCAATCATCTGCAGAAAACAGAATAGCAAGAAAGAACTTTGCCAAGTCACAGTTGCAAATTCCCCTTTTCTTCATGCTTCTTGGAAATGTCACAGCCTATGAGCTGCCTCAAGGGGGCTCAGGCTTCCTTCTACAGTGTCAAGCCATTCTAGGAGGTTCGGGAGCGTCATGACTTTTGCAGGACCAAAGTCGGTGTTTGATATGCTATAAGCATTCCCTGTTCTACAGCATCACCACTTAAATCTCTTCTCCTGGAGGGCTCTGTCATGGAGAATGATACTGCAGTTGAAGGCCTGTAGCATCATTTCAGCACCATTAAAGAGCTCCCAAGATGCCTTCACAATGTGGTTTGGAACCCAAATTTAGTCCTTCTCCCAAGGATACTTGTGATCCATCTATGGTTATCGTTGACCTTATTTCAGGGAGACCCATGCCTTTCTAACTAGAGTCCTTTGCTTATACAGCATCCACTACTATTCTGGTTTAATGATTTTTCTGGTTCCTCAACATGACTCTCACTCCTCCTGCTCTTCCTCCTGTTCTTCTTTGGATAGAGGGATGAGTGTCTCTCTCATGTAGCCCACCCTGGCTTCCAAGTCACTATGTAGTTGAGAATGACTCTGAACTTCTGATTTTCCTGTTTCCATCTCCTGAGTGCTTGATTTATAAGTGCACACTACCACACCCAGACTCTACTGACTGAATCACGTTCCCAGCCCCATAACTTTATGGTCTAATGATTCTGATTCTACACTTAATAAAGGTGCCAAGAGTTCCCTGGAGTTAGAGACTGATGAGAATTCAGATAACAACTGACCTGACAGGAGAAGAAACTGAGATTCAATCTGGATTATAGAACCAAGAGCATGGGAAAAAAATCAGAGAAAACCAGGATAAAATCCTGCTTGAATGGTCCAGTGTGTTGTATACATGTCTGTGTGACTAGCTAAGACAATATGCCCCCTCCAGAAGTCAATAACCTTATCACAATAGGGCCTGGAGAAATGAAAGCTAGCTGAAGCACATCTTTAAAACAACAATTTATGAATATGTCCAAGGACTTTAAAGAGGATATGAATAAATGTCTTAATGAGGATTGAAAACACCAACATTAAATGAAACAAATTAAAATGCAATAATTTCAAGTCATGAAAGTAGAAATAGAATAACCAAAGGAAACCCAAACTGAAATAAAGCTGAAAATGAAGAACTTAGGATGTCAAACAAAAACAAGACATGGAAGAGAGAATTTCAGGTCCTGAAGACAAGAAAGAAGAAATGGATAGCTCAGTAGAAGAAAATGTTAGATCATAAATAAATAAATAAATCCAGGCACAATGCATCAGTGAAATCTGGGACACCATGAGAAGATCAAGCATATGAAAAATAGGGATAGAGGAAGGAAAGGAAACTGAGGTCAAAGGTACAGAAAATAATTTTTGACAAAAAGCCCACACCATAACAATACAATAACAAGAATCCATAAATGTGACTCATTGACAGCTTTCAGTATTAATGATGTCAATTCCCCAATAAAAAGACACAGTAACATATTGGATTAGAAAACAGGATCCATCTTTCATCTGCAAGTAAGGCAGACATGAACTCAGGGTGTAAGGATGGCAAAAGAAATTCCAAGTAAGTGGACCCAAGAAGCAAGCAGGTATATCCATTTTAATAGCTGACAAAATATATTTCAAAGTGAAACTAATCAGAAGAGATAGTGAAGGACACTGTATATTTATTAAAGGAAAAACCCACTAAGAGGATATTGCAATTCTAAACATTTATGCACCAAACAGGGGAACCAAGTTTATAAAAGAAACACCACTAAAGTTAAAATCACTGACTGACCTTCACACAGTGATAGGGAGAGGCTTCAATACCCCACTCTCAGCAGTAGACAGGTCATCGCCGCAAAAATTTTGAACAGAGAAATACTGAGTCTAAAGAATATCGTATACCAAATGACCAATATCCCTATGAACATAGATGCAAAAATACTCAACAAAATATTTGGAAATAAAATCCAAGAGTACATAAAAACATTATCTATCATGATCAGGTTTGTTTAATTTCAGAGATACAGAGATGATTCTGCATAATAAATCAATAAACATAATTCACCACATAAACAGACTGAAAGACAAAAACCACATGGTCATCACACTAGATACAGAAAATGCCTTTGACAAAATCCAACATTTGAAAGTCCTAGAGCGACTAGGGATACATGGGACATTCCTCAACAGAATAAAGGAATTTTAAGGCAAACTCACAGTTAACATCAATTTAAAAGGAAAGAGATTCAAAGCCTTTCCACTAAGATCAGCAATGAGATTAGGATGCCCACTCTCTCCTTATTTATTCAATACAGTAATTGAAGTCTTAGCTAGGGCAATAAACAACAACAACAAAAACCAAAGGAGATCAAGGGTAAATCAGAAAGGAAGGAAAGGAAGAAGCCAAAGTATCTTTATTTACAGATGATATGATTCTTACACAAAAAGACTCTACAGACTCACCAAGGGAACCCCTACAGCCAATAAACATTTTCATCAAGGTAATAAGACATAAATTTAACACAATAAAAATTAGCAGCCTTCCTACACACAAATCCCAAACAGATTGGGAAAGAAATTAGGGAAATAGTACCTTTCACAGGAGCCTCAAAAATATCTTGGAATAACTAACTAAAAAAGTGAAAGATTTGTATAATAAAAAGTTTAAGACAACAAAGAAATAAATTGAAGAAGACACCGGAAGCCGAATCTTCCATGAATTCATTCCAATTCATGAATTAGTAGGATCAATATTGTGAAAATGGCTCTCTGACCAAAGGCAATATTCAATGCCGTCCTCATCAAAATTTCACACAATTCTTCACAGAAATTGAAGAAACAATCTTCCACTTCATATGGAAACCCAAAAAAGCCAAACTAGCTAAAGCAATCCTTCATAATAAAAGAACTGCTAGAGATATCACCATTCCTGACTTCAAGTTTTATTAAAGAGTTATAGAAATAAAAATAGAAAGATATATCATAAAAGCAGATCCATTGATCAAGGGAATTGAATTGAAGATCCAGACATAAGTTCACACAACTATGGTCACCTGATTTTTGACAAAAAAAAGTCAAAAAATACAATCTGTAGAAAATACAGCATCTTAAACAAATGGTGCTGGTCAAACTGGATGGCTATATGTAGAAGAATGGAAATAGATCCATACCCATGATACTCACACAACTCAACTCCAGTTAGACCAAGGATCTCAACCTAAGACCAGATACCCTGAATCTGGTAGAAGAGAAGGTGGAGAATAGTCTTGAACTCACTGGCACAGGAAAAGGCTTTCTAAAGAGGATGCTGACAGCACAGGCGGAAAACAACAGTTAAAGATGGCACACCATGAAGCTAAAAGGACACCCAAGGTAAAGCGGCATCCTACAGAATGCCAGAGGAAGATCTTTATCAATAATACATCTGATGGAGAGTTAGAATATAAAATATGAAAAGAACTAAAAGCAAAAGCAAAAAAACCCCTGCTACTACTAGCAACAAAAAGCTCATTATAAGAAAACAAATATCCCAATTAAAATTGGGGTATAGAACTCATCAGAGAGTTCTCAAAAGATGAAACACAAATGGTTGAGAAACACCTAAAGAAATGTTCAACATCCTTAGTCATCAGGAAATGCAAATCGAAACTACCCTGTGATTTCAACTTACACCAATCAGAAGGACTGAGATTAAAAATAAAAAATATTATAACACATGCTAATGAAGACACAAGGAAAGGGGAACACTTACTCATTGCTAGTAGGAGTACAAACTTGTACGGCCACAATGGAAATCAGCATGGTGGTTTCTCAGGAAGCTGGGAATCGATATACTTCTAGATCCAGCTGTTCTACCCTTGGGCATACACCCACAGGACTCACATCCTGCTGCAGATATTCTTGCTCATCCAAGAGACACTTGTTCATTGTTGCTCTCTTCCTAACAGTAAGAAATTGGAAACAGCCTAGATGTCCATCAGTTGATGAACTGATAATGAAAACGTGGCACATTTACACAATGGAGTATTACTCAACTGTTAAGAAAATTTGAAATTATGAAATTTGCAGGTAAATGGGTGGAACTACGAAACTTATCCTAAGTGAGGTAACATAGACTCCAAAGGACAAATATTATATGTTCTCTCTCTCTCTTTCTTTTGCTTTTTTGAGACAGGATTTCTCTGTGTAGCCCTGGTTGTCCTGGAACTAGCTTTGTAGAACAGGCTGGCCTTGAACTCACAGAGACCTGCCTGCATCGTCTTCTGAGTACTCAGACTAAAGGTGTGCACCACTGCCACCCAGCTAGCATTTTTTCCCCCTTAATTGGTCTTTTGCTTGTTTGTTTTGATTTTCATTTTTATGGAGTTCTTTCATGTTTCTTGGTTTTTGTTTGTTTTTGAAAGAGAGAGAGAGAGAGAGAGAGAGAGAGAGACAGAGAGACAGAGACAGAGAGAGAACATAACTTGGGTAGGGAGGATCTGCGAGAAATTGTGGAAAGGAAAAACATCAAAATATATTTCATGAAAAAAACTTTTAGCAAGTCTCTGTGGGATTAAGTAATAGCTACTCAATATTTCATGTGCCATTGCTAATAATAACAATGCTACTATATTCACTTTTATAACCATGGAAATCACTCCTTACATTTGGATTCAAGGCCTCACTTGCCCAAAGCATACAAAGTTAGGTTTGAATGCAGCCGAAAATCTCCATTCAGTTGGACAGTTTACTGGGTTTGTTTGGATATTTGTGTCGGGAGGGAGCTGATTTGTGTTTCTAGCCTCAGCCCTGAATTATAATTTTTCTTCCTTTAGTCTCATAACGAACACAGTATTCCATCTCCGTACAATCCGTGAACTGCTTCACAGAACAAAGCTGTCATCATTTCATTTCACACTCGTCCAATGGTAACACAAAGGGCTGTAATTGATGTGGCTGAGAGACCAACATCCAAGCAATAAAAATGAATTCCGTATGATGGTCTGCAGCAATGCAAATGGAGCCAGCGTCTGGGCTTAATGGGAGTGGGGAAATGATTCCCAGATGACTGGAGGGTTCACACAGACAGTCTCTGGCTTTCCAGTTGAAACCATTTCTGATGGCAGCTTGTCTCCAACATGTGTTGTACAGACCCGGGTTATTTACGGGATGCCCCGAGAGCAGCCAGGCTCCAGGTATAACAGCAGGGCCTGCATACGTGAAGGCTGAGGTCATGTAGTCATTCATTTCAAGCTGTAAAGGCATTCGGTTTAGAGAGCCCAAGAGACTCCACAGGGATTGGTTTTCAGAGAAGAAAAACAGCCCTGAGTTCTTTTCCTGTCCAGGCAGCAGTGGGTTCACCCTGACATCACCGGCCCCTCTTAACTCTTTGGGGCTGGTAGAGTTCTTAAGCCTTGTCACTTTCTCTTGGTGATTTTTTGCTTTTGAAGGAAGATAGCGTAAGCACAGTGATTTACAATGTGGCTTGGGCTGCAGCTCAGCTGGTAGAGTGCTTGCTCGGTCTGTACAACGTTCTGTGTTCCAGCCCCAGCACTGCAGGAAATTGAGTGTGGAAGTGTGACCTGTAATCCCAGAGACAGGAGGATCAAAAGTTCAAGGTCATCTTTGGTCACGAGTTTGAGACCAGCCTAAGCTACATAAAACACTCCCTCCAGCCAGGCATGGTGGTCTACATCTTTAGTCCCAGCACTCTGGATGCAGAGTCATGTGGATTTCTGTGTTTGAGGCTAGCTTGGTCTACATAGTGAGTTCCAGGACAGTCAGGGCTATGGGGAGAGAGAGAGAGAGAGAGAGAGAGAGAGAGAGAGAGAGAGAGAGAGAGAGAGAGAGAGAGACAGAGAGACAGAGAGAGACAGAGAGAGAGAGAGAGAGATCCTGTCTGACCTTTTCTACCGTCTCCCCCTAAGAAAGGTCAATTCCCCCAAATAAAGTGATTTAATGTTAACTCAATGACAACTTCCAGGCATGCGTCCAAACCAGAAGGTGCAAAGATCAGTAAGAAATCACAGGGGACTCAGGAACACACATGCAGGGCTCTGAAGGAGGTCTTTGCCTCAGTCTGAGTCTGGAGACACATCCCCACTGTAAAGTGAAGGGTGCATGGTGGAGGGAAGGTGCCTACTAGTTTTTAAGTCCCCCCAGCTCTGTAAAAGCCTGTGGACATATCTCCTGACACATTATATAATTGTCTCCAATTGTCTCCAATCTGTGGACTCTCACAAACAACTGCTCCTTATGTCAAGGACCAGTCCTGGGCACATGGGCTATTATACGGTTTACTGCCTGTGCAAATAGACCCCTGTGAATGTGCTGAGAGTCGTAAGAAACAGTTTATATGTGCACCGTGGCCCATTATCCAGTGCACACCACTGACATACAGCACTGGAAAGCAAAAGGGTAAATTAATAATGTTTAGGTCCACGAGTGTCTGGAGATGAGGCTCAATGGCTTGCTCTCCATGCACAAGGTCTTGCGTTCAATTCCTAGCACTGGAAACAAAACAAAAGAAAACAAAAGAAAATCCCAAACAGTAACAACAGAAATTCTTAGGAGTTCTGTTAAGGAAGGTGATTATTTGGGGGGGCTGAGAAACAAATAAGTATGGGCCTTAGCTTTCTTAATACAAAGACATCTGGGTTGATGATAAACCCAAGAGGTAATGTGATTGAAATGGTCATGATTCCTATATGGTAACTCTTTCCAGTATGTCATTCTTTTTGAGCGTGCATAGCAGATGCAGAATCTAGTGTAGGTATGCCTCAAACCAATGCTATCATTCTACAGCTACAATTCAGCAACAGAAAGTTTACACACAACAGAAAAAGTGGAAGAATGACGTGTCACTGGGTGAGAAGACACATATGTTATGTTTTCTTCTTTTTTGCTTATTCGTACTTTCCAAATCTCCTAGCACAAGTGGTAAGGGATTATTTAAACAAGAAAAATATGTTGATCTCATTTAACAACTAGATTAGGAATATTAGAACAGGGGAGTTTCTCACAGTGGCTTTCTGTGACCTCCCAGGTGAGATACCACCAATGAGACCCAGGAAATCATCCGATGGCATGGTAAACAATGGTAGGTTCTCTTTTCCTTCTTTTTGCTATGATCTGGGCAATTTTATATAACATTCATTCATAAACAAGATGATTCTTGGCGTCTGGTACTGATATCAGCACTCCACAAGGAAGTCCATTGCTCGATGCTTTAGAATGTTCAGACTTAACTGGCATGTGGTCCCAGTCACTCCTGTTCCTCCTCAGAAAGTCATGTGAAGTTGGTACCATTATCCCTTTAAGTTAAGTCTCTTCCTTTTCTCCTCCCTCTCTTCCATTTCTTCCTCCATCTCTCTCCCTTGCTCCCTCTTTCCATTTTCTTCCTCCTCCTTCAATTAGACATTTTCTTGCTGTGCAGCCCACCCTGGCCTGGAACTTGCTATGTAACCCAGGATGGACTCAAATGTGTAATCCTTCTGCCTCAGTCTCTTGATTGCTAGGATTACAGGCATGCATCACTGCACCGGATAACAAATTATTTTTTTATTTTTATTTTTTCTTTTATTGAAAATAGATTTTTTTCTCATATATTATTTCCTGATTACAGTTTCCCCTCCCTCTATTCCTCCCTCCAGCTCCTCCTCACCTTACCTGCCATCTGGATACCCTCTTTTCTGTCTCTTGTTAGAAACCAAATAGGCTTCTAAAGGATAATAATAAGATAAAATAAGCTAGAACAGAAACTAATGCATCTGAATAGGGCAAAACAAGCAGAAGGAAAGGAGCTCAATAAAAGGCACAGGAAACAGATAGAGATGCAGAGACCCAGTCATCTGCACACTCGGGGATCCTATAAAAACACTAAACATAACATATCCTCAAAAAACCTACAGGGAAAACAAAATATAAGTAAAATAATAATAAATAAATTAACTAAACTTAAAAAAAACGTTCTGGTACGACACTAGGAGACACAGAACCCCCAAAGATGCCATCGGTTCTTTTCCTGCCAAAGTTATTTCTAATAGCCTAATGTTGTGCTGTGTGTCCATTTAGCTTTGTGAGATAAAAACAAAACTCAGACAGCAACACACTTCAATGCCGAGAGTCTCTAAGGGGCCCGAAGAGAGTGGAGGAGCGGTTTGCCACATGTGATGTCTAAAGAGAGATTTCTGAACACCAGGGATCTGCTGCTTGAGCAGGCAAATACGAGGAGGAAAGGCATGAAATCATGGCTGTCACGGGTCACATGGTCATGGGCCACCTGCCTGCATGGCTTCTGGGTGGCTCCCAGAACTGGTACTGATGCTAGCGTCACTGCCTCCTCTACCTAGACTAGGTTCCGTCATCCTTGGTGATGCAGCGAGAGAAGACAGGAAAAAGAAATCATTCATAAAGTGTGGGTAGTCATATAGCTCAAGATCCTGTGGCCACCTAGTTTCTCTCACGTGAGCTCCTACTGGGTGACCATGGGGTTGGGAGAACTGAATCCTCGTCCTCAGTGAAGTTTGTTGGGGGTTGGTCTGGAGGTTGGAGCTAGCCTGTCCTTCTCTGCTGGCCCCAGCGGGGCTCATTCATCTTCTACAGCTGTCGGTGGCAGGGGATGGGGGCAACAGGTGAAAGCAGGCCCAGCTCATTTTTCCCAGGAAGCCTTTGGCTATACCACCCCCACATCTGCTGGTATAACAGACCTCCCAGCTTAAACTGAATCACTGTGGGAGGCCAGCTCTCAGAGTAAGTGGACTGGGAAAGCCATTTTCCTGCACCCAGCCCTTGATCGTCCCCAGAGCCTGTGCCTGGAAAGCTGACTTTAGATCCCTGGAAGTGTTCCTTGATATACCGGGACAGGTGTTACAGTCCCACTGGAAGCTCACTTAGCCTGAAGTCCAGATAGCTACAGGGTTGGAAGAGGGCATTTCCTCTCCCGGCATGAGGCCCCTAGTCACCCACTGGGACGTCCTCGAACACTGAGGGTTTCAGGTCCTGTGTTTCAAATCTTTTAGATAGCTCTAGATATTGGTGACCATGTCATTTTCCTTTTGAATTCCTTCTGATGTCCGAGATTGGCGCTTTATAAATATTAATATTTGAAAAATAAATGTAAATTTTAGTTGTATTTAAATTTCACAGGGTAGCAATAAGCCTAGATTCTGAGATTCTGAAGGCAAGGGTCCCCAATATGTGTTTACCTTAAGTGAAAGAGAAAGAGAAAGGCTTGGGGGCTGGGGACTATCCACCATGTGCAGGCACATAGACGGGAAGAAATAAACAGGATGGGGAGATAAACTGAGCATGCCCCTCCACACCCCCACGCCCCCATGTGTATTTCTGTGTGTGTGCACCTGTACACACGTGGAGGCGAGTAGTTAATGCTGTGTGTGTGCACCTGTACACACGTGGAGGCGAGTAGTTAATGCTGGATGTCATCTATTGCTCTCCACCTTATTTTATGAATCAGGGTTTCTCTCTGGCCTGGAGATTGCCAATTCAGCCAGCCAAAGGGAATTTTCTGTCTCTTCTTCCCCATTGCTGAGGTTACAGACGCATGATCCCAAAAGGAACTGTGTCGTCCCCAGTGCTGGGGTTGCAGATGCATGGTCCAGTGCCTGGCTTTTTACATGAGTGCCAGAGACTGAACTCAGGCCCCCATGCTTGTATTGCAAGCACCTCACCGACAGAGTCATCTCCCCAGCTCTGCACAGATGCTCCTTTAAAGCCCCAGTGAGGAGTCTAGCCTTCCGCTCTAGTTTGGGTTCTAATCATCGATTGAAGAATGTCCTAAATGTTCCTCTCAGCACCCTAAAGGACACATTCTGGCTCTCTGTGACCCAGAAGGCAGCCTCTTATCTCTCATCCTCTGGGTGCCTACATACTCCCCCTTCTTTGTTACTTCGTTACTTTTGAGGGAAGAGAAGAAAGAGGGAGGGGATCGTATGAGGGCTAAGAGATACAAAACGGCAAATAGGCAGCATGGCACGATCTGGAAGTGACATAAATGGTACAGTTATAGAGGGACGATGACTCCAGATCTTGAGGAAGTAGGAAATTCTTCCACTTAAGTATGATAGCAGTTTAAGTAAAAATTGTTACTCCTATCTAAAGGCCTAGAGCAGCAGGCTTTGCCTTTGTGGGAATCCAGGACACTGTCAGGCTCTTCAGAGGCAATGCACTGGGGAGTCCCATGCAGGTGAGCACCGGGGACAGGATCCTGTCCCTGGCGGTGAAGTTTTTTTTTGTTCCCATTCCCACGGGTTGATTTTCTCTGTGAATGGCAGCACTCCAGCTCTGTCCTCAGTAGATGGGACAATGTGCCTCAAATTTCTACTTGTCAGTGTCTGACTTTCTGGCATTGGCTTCACTCTTCATGGAACCCCTGAAGAAGAGGCCACTTCACCAGGTTGCTGATGACATGAAGCAGTTTTTAGCCAGTTTTGGTGATCAGATTTTCTAGTTCAGGGCTCTGGAGATGACTTTTTTTTTTTCCATTTGGTCTTTCCATTGTGGTCTACCTAACACTATGTCTATGCCAACCTTCGGAAAATTCCACTTCTTCTGTCCTCAGCCCCATCCCCAAGCCTTAGACTTTTATAGCTTGAATTCTTATCAGAACTTTTCAGTGATCTCCAGTTTGTCTCTCCACCTTATGACTGCCCCAGTGCCTAGCATAGAGTCATTTCATTGTGTGGTCTTCCTCGCTTCTCCTGGCCCCTCTGCTTCTGCCCTCAGATTTCTGCTCCCACTCTAAGGCATGCTAAAGTGAGCTCCCTCAGCGCATCCTCCAGATCTTGCACGGTGTCTTCTCGGAACAACCGTGGCGGCTGTGATGTTTTTCCTGGAATCCTTACGGTTGCTGTGCCTGTAGCAAAGCTCATGGCTTCTGGTTTGTTCCACTCTCAAGACTCTGTGGCTTTTGCTTTCATACAGATGTCCTTGGCTTATGACAGGCGGATGCACCAATAAACTCCCTGCAAATTGAAAATTTAATTAGGTCGAAACTGCATTTGTGTGCGTGTGGTATGTGTGTGTGTGTGTGTGTGTGTGTGTGTGTGTGTGCAAGGGAGTGTGTGTGTTTATGTGCCTGTGTGTACCCATGTAGAAACCAGAACAAGATGTTGGCCATCTTCCTTTACCACAGTCAACATTATTGCCTTGAAACAAAGTTTCTCACAGAACCAAACGCTCCTCGCTTCCGTTGGGTTGGCTGTCCAGTGAGCTCCTGGGATCTATCTGTCTGCCTTTACCTCCTCCCCCGGATGTTGGAGTTAGAGGCAAGCACAGCAATTCCCAGCTTTCATGGAGGTGATGGAGATTTGAATGCAGGCTCTCACACTCACAAATCAACAGCTCTTACTGAGTAAGCCATCACTAGTCCCTTAAAATGACATTGAAAAACTGATTTGCGTGTGTGTTTGTGCTTGTGTGGGTGTGGATGCATATGTGGTTGCGGTGCATGTAGAGGCCAGAAGTCAACATCTGGTGGTGGTGACATCAGGAGATACCTAAGTTTTTATTTTTAATTTATTTAAAAAGATTTTAAAAATTAGCATACGAGGTATTAGATATCATTATGGCACTTTTGAGCAAAGAGTGTTTTAATGAAGTCTCCTTCTCCTCATTTCCCCTCGTTGCTGCTTCTGATTTCTCCTTATGGACCCCCACCCCCCCAAACCACTAGTTTCCTTCCCTCTTCTCTGACTCATCTGTCTTTGTGCCTGCCCCTCATTCTTTTTTTATCACTTATTTTTGTCCTCTTTTGGTTTTCTTTCTAGGCTTTAGGTTTTTCTCAGTTGTGAGAATACTTTCCCGGCTAGGAGCTACATGTGAGGGGGCTGTTTCTGACTTTCTGAGATTGCCTCATCCCATTTGATATTATACTTTCCGGATCATCCACTTTTCCTGCACATTTCATAATTTTGTTTTTCTTTACAGATGAACAGAATTCCCTTGTGTATATGCACCACGTTTTCATTACCCATTTACCTGCTGATGGGCTGTTCCATTTCCTTGCTATCACAAAGAGAGCCACAGTAATCATGACGTGCAGGTGTCTTCGCCGAACCCATGGGGTTCAAGTGTGGCGTAGCTAAGTCACGTGGCAATTCGGTTTTTAACTTTTTGAGTTCAAAATGTGCTGAAACTGCATTTGAACTATCTGATTCACTGACCATCACAGGTTAGAATACAGTGCAATGTAGAATATGAGTTACATACCACTTGATGGTGGCATTGACCGCTAGTTGTGGCTCGCTGGTAAGTATCACACCACACCAAGTCAGTTTAGGACATGATTAAAATTCGACAACAGGAGTATAGTTCCCATTGAGCATGACCTCTACACCATCATAAAACTGAAAAACCATAAGCCGGAAAAAATGACTATCACTCAGTACCGCTTCTTAACCACTCTAGCTTGTAAGTTGTGTATAATTACAAACTCCATGTCAAATTTGCACAACAAAATATAGCAGTTGAAATAGTTTCTAATTTATCTGAGCACTCATATATTTTAGAGGTGTTCTTTGCAGGATTCTTTATGGTATACTTTTATTTCAATTGTCTACCATAACATTTGTAATATTTTTGCTACCACTAAACCCTGGCTTTGGCGCTGGAGAGATGGCTCAGTGGTTAAGGGCATGTTACTCTTGCAGAGGAGCTGAGTTCTAGTCCCAGCATCCACATCTGGGAGTTTATAATTTCCATGAACTGCAACTTCAGGGTTCTAGTGCTGTCTTTTGACATTGATGGACACACACACACACACACACACAGAAACACACAAAAATTTAGAAAACTATAAAAAAAACTTAAAAAGAAGAATCTTTTTAGTTAAATTTGATTATTATTAACATTATTTTATAAATAAAGGATTCACATACTTTTTTTTTTTTTGGTTTTTCGAGACAGGGTTTCTCTGTGGCTTTGGAGCCTGTCCTGGAACTAGCTCTTGTAGACCAGGCTGGTCTCTAACTCACAAAGATCTGCCTGCCTCTGCCTCCCGAGTGCTGGGATTAAAGGCGTGTGCCACCAATGCCCGGCAGATTCACATACTTTTATTTTAAAAATAAAAAAAGAATAAGGAATTGTAAGTCAATTACCACAGACTTGTGACCATCTGGATTCTATCCAATGAGATCATCCATTTTGGTTAGTGATGACGTCACACACGTGAAGCGTCAGGCACGCAGATGTAAGCTGAGTCTGGACCACTTCCACAAATAGCTATTCCAGGGTTGGGACACAGGGTTGGGAAACCTTGATGGTTATGTCCTATTTGGTCACAAGAGGTTCTGGGAGCACAGTGACAACACGAAGGCATTTGAATTTAGTGGTCAAAGAGAGCTCAAGAGGGTAACCGCCAATCTTGGGCTGTGGAATTATACCTGATGAGCTGGGGACAGACAGTCTCGGACACTGACTCACCTGGAGCTGCAGATAAGATCTCAGGGTACGGGGTTTGGGCAGCAAAACGTACTGCAGATGGTAGACCGGAGAAGACAGACCCTTTGGACCTTGGTTTCCAGAGAACACTAGGGGCAAGGAACCATGGTAGATCCCCAGCAGGGCTGGGTAGTTGGCACTGCCACGGTATTCAGCCAATGGGAGAAAAACACCCATCAACACCATGGACATGAGTGGATAGATCCTTCTAGACAACCCGTTCCTGGTTCCTCATGCTTTCCTCAGACACACCTTAGTCCCACCTGGACACTAGGATCAGCTGCTTCCAGCAATTCACACCTCAACTGCTTCTCTCTGTCACCAACCCTCAAGTTACTGGAGTGTCCCCAGGCTCCTTAGAGCCAAGAAAACTCCCAGACAGAGGCTTTCCGCTCTAAAGACCTCCCGTGAAATTCCACTCCTTCAGTCTTTTGCTTGTCTGGGCTACTCCCAGACCTTGTATTCTTACCTCTAGCTAAGTCACTTTTATCCTGAGCCTGCTGTTCTCGACAGCTCCCTGGACCAAGAGCCTCTGATGGTCACCGAAAAGGCATGTGGGAACCTTTGTGGCTGCCCAATAAACTGGCTTCAAAATAGCTTTGCTTAACTCTGCTGGGGACACTCAGTCTCCGTCTCCTGTTCCCCCAGTACTTTGCTGCCCTGACCCAGCTGTGTCTGGGAAGAGACTGTCACTCAGGGGCTTTAGCGCCTGCTTATTTTTAGGCACTCTCTTGTCCTGGGTAGCCACCTTCCTGAGTGCCCCAGTTCACCTCCTAGACCGAAGGAGATGTCTTCCTTCCTACACCCTTTGCATCTGGATTTTTGAGATAGGGTCTCTCTATATATCCTAGGCTAGCTTTAATTAATAGGCCTCCTGCCTCAACTTCCTAAACGCTGGTATTATAGGCATGTGCCACTATTCCCAGAGGCTTGCCCTCCCACCTCTCTTCCTCTCTCTCAACACCCCGCCGCTTCCTTCCTCCTAGAGCAGGGATCAAACCCAGGACCTTGTGCATGTTGAGCAAATGCTTGCCATCGAGCCCCACAATTCTAGAAGGTTCTCATTTCCAGAGTTGTGCAAATTTCTCTGATACTTGTCCTTATTTTCCCTCATCCTGCGTGGGTGACCACTGTTGATTGTCACGTGTTAAAGTGGGAAGTGCATGTTGAAGTGAAAAAGGTTAAAGTCTGTACAGTCAGTCACTTCTCTGGTCCTCAGTTTTTGTATCTGTATAATGGGCATAATAAGTCTCTACCCTGTATTGCTTGCTTCAGTGACATAACACCAGACAGAAGCAACTTAAGGGAGGAAGGCTTTGTTTCAGCCCATGGTTCAGGTGACTACAGTTCATCTTGGTGGAGAAGGCACGGAAGCTGGGTAAGCTGAGTCTGGGATCGGAGGGGATGAGGAAGCAGAAGGTGTAAGCCAGAAGTCCAAGTGGAAATCATCCAGGCTGACTGCTACCTAGGCCAGAGTTTTAAAGGTTGCGCAACCTGTGAAAACCCACGTTCTCTGCAGGGACCAAGGGTTCAGGCACATGAAGCTGTGGGGACACTTCACCCTCAGATCACCACATACCTGGGATGGAGCAATCCTCAAACAACGTGGGGGTGTTTCCTTCACCCTTGAAATGTTCTCCAGTTTCTAGGAAATGATTTGGATGGAGACAGTCCAACCAGAGAGACGCAGCCTGCTAGCCTAGCCCATTGCTTCCTCCTTTCCCCAGGGGGAGACAGACCTCAGCCTCCCTTGCCAGCCTCGGAGGGGCACCCAAGGCCATTTCTAGTTATAGGTTTCTGCTGTCATAACCTGCAGTGAGGACCTTGTTATAGTTAACACAGGGACCCCCTCAAAGCAAAATTCCAATGTGGATGCTAAAGCCTGATCACCCAATGGGAGTGAGGACAGAATAGACAGTAGCTCAGGCTGGAGAACAGAGCCCCCTTGCTGTCCTGCATGGCGTGTGCGAGGCTTCTGCCTGCATAAAGCACGAGGCAATCACAAGAGCCGCTGGAGCCTGTTGGAGGTACTCCTGGCCACTTCTGACTGTCTCTAGCATGGGTGGAGGCAAGGGTCAGACAAAATTGCTGAGATAGCAACTTGGAGCCTGCCAGCCCCATGCCAGCCAGCTATTGTTCCTCTCCAGCTCAGCCTCTCCAGGTCAGGACGCTGACAAAGGAGGCAGGACCACTCCCTAAGCAAGCTCTGGCAGGGATCTCAGGAGTGACTGGGGGCCTTACAGACAGCAGCCCGCCTTTCGTGTGCAGAGCTGGGGGCTGGAAGAAACATGTTCTGTGCCTGCTGCCAAGATTCCTCAGGGAACAATGCGGGAGAAGATGGTGGCTGGGAAACTGAAAAGGGTGTGGTGGTTACAGGTCCAAGGGAGGTCAGGCACACTGTTGCAGGGAAGCCACCTTCCCCTCTCCCCCTCAAGAAAGCAGGCATCCTGAGACGGTGTTGACTCCTGTCAGGGTTGAATCCAGAGCATTTGGGAAGACTGAAGGGAGCAGGTCGTCAAGGAGAGAGGCTGCCTTCTTCCCAGTTAGTGTCTTAAGGTAAATGGGAATTTGAGCATTGCTATTGCGAACAGCTAGCAACACCATAATGCATTTGGTGATTACTTTCAGTATCCATCATAAAATGTTCCATGGAAAAGTTAACTCTGCCTTCTAGAAGATTCTATGATGTCTGTAAAATACCAATGAGCACAGCAGAGTAAAAGGCAGCACCATGGGTTCAGACCGTACACTGTAGTATTGCTATCTCCTTCCGGGTGTAACTACTTAGGGCTGTGCACTTGTGCCTCAGTTTCCCCTTCTGAAAATACAGAGAAAGATCCCAACATCATGTGTTTTGGAGTTTTTGTGAAGCTTAAATGATGCATTGTTCACAAGCCTTTAGGACAGCATCTAGTGTCCTATGCTTTGGAGTTTGCAAGATGAAGAGTCTTTAAGGAGATCTGAGATGTCAGGGCAAATGGAAAGAAAGCCTGTTCAGGTTAGGACCAGGTCTGGCAGCCTTCCAGTGTGGGTTTTGACTACTTTTGTTTTGTGTCGGTTGCTCCAAATTTGTTTTGGGTTTCTGAGAAAAGCAAGTGAGAAACAATGTGATTCTGAAATGTAGAAAATATTACAAAGTTTTATGTGAATGTGTCTGTGCATATATGTGTGTGTGTGTGTGTGGTGTTGCAGGAGCTCACGTGTATGCCAGTGTGGTTCTCTGTGCATGTTTGTATTCGTGGAGGTTGGATGACAACCTCAGGAGTCATTCCTCAAGTCCTTCCACCTTTTGTTGAGACGAGGGTCTTTGGTCTGGAACTTTTACCTAGGCTAGACTAACTGGCCAGTGAGCTTCCAGGGATTTGCTTGTCTCCACTTCCCACCTCTCCATCCCTGAGATTACAGACGCACAACACTGTGCCTTCCTTTTTCTGCTCTGGGTTCTGGGGATTGAGCTGAAGCTCTCATGCTTCTTGGTGCTTTACTAACGAACAATATCTCCCCAGCTCCCTTTTCAAAGCCTCTAAAGGCTCCAGCATCTTCTCTCGGGAGCTTATTTCCTGGACAGTGACTTTGCTCTTACAAAGAGTGATACAAGACTGTTCTCAGTTGAGATCGGGTGGATGGTGCAGGTTCTTGGCTTTCCTGGCATTAAAACCACTGTGCTCAAGAGGAGACTGACTGATTGAGATCTGAGCATCATGATGTTTTGGGCTACAAACAAACTGAGGGTTTGAACTAAAGACATTTATAGACTGCTTTATTCTCACAGGGTAACAGCCTTTCTGTACCTTCCCAAACCCGCTGGGAAGGGAAAGGAAGTCCAGAGTTAAGGAAGAAAGTAGAGGTGCTAAATTCTCATGACTCCAATAAGCTCTAGGTGTCGAACTCGTGATGGAAGATGTGTTTTCCTAGTGGCTACAGGTTCTTAGAAGACAGTCTTTGGAGACCAGCCAGTACAGGGACAGGCCTCCCATTAGTTCTCTTCAGGACACAGGGACAACATACAAGCACCTATAGTCCATGACATCCTGGGGAGGGAGCAATAGGGTTAGTGTTTTGCAGCAGGCACCTGTAATCCTGGGTTCTGGCAGCTCCAACAAGCTAGACTCATCCCCCTGTCCTTAACAGGCCAATTAAAGAGATAAGTCATGGTTAAATGTGGAGAAAAGAGATGTTGTTTCCTAATGTAGTGCATTGGAAAGAGGAATAAAGAGGTCCAATGACACTCAAGTCCACGCTTACATGAAGTTTGGGTTTAAACAGAGGATAAGAGATATGTATAGGCACAGGCCATTGGTCCTGGCCATTGAACCATCCTTGTTTGAGATTCAATCTCTTCTACAGAATGCAAGTTGTAAAACTGAGTGAAATCTTTCAGGAGATAAGCTCCCCAGTCTGGTTGGAGCTAGATTTCAGCCTTTTCCTTCTTCCAGCATGAGATCCTGGGGAAATTGCAATTCCTCCTGATCCATTATTTTAAGAGTCTCATAGCCAAAGGGGAGGACACAATGTCTCTGTAGAGTATCAGGATGGTTATTATCCCAGCACTCAAGTAGGAGGATGGAGAGATCAAGGCCAGCCTAGGCAATCTGGACCAGAGGTCAACTCAGAATGAGACCTGAGTGTATTGAAGTTGATCAGAGTTTAGAGTCCTCCAGGTAAAATGTTTCTCCAAATCACTAAACTAAAGAGACATCTCCAAGCATTTACTTCCTCTTCTAAGGCTTTTCCTTGTGTAACTTAACCCACTCAGTTCTAACCAAAACTCTAAGAGGGAAGTAGCCTTACTGTGTCCATTGTATAGATGAGGCAACCACAGAGAGGCTAAGCAACCTTTCAAAGACACACACGTAATTACTAGAGCTAGTCTCCAAACCTAGGGAGTCTGGATTTAAAATTCATTTTAATGGCATTGATGAGATTCAGTACTAGACCCTAGTTTAAATTGAATGGGCCAGCTTGACTTTTAGGATGTGTACACTTGGGGGGAGGTCCCAGACCCTAGGCAAAATATGAACAAACTGACCGAGAACACAGATGTATTCCAGCTGTGTCTGCGTCCCGAGCTGTGAGGTCCCTACTAACTTATATTCACTTAAGACATTTTCCACTCAGACTGGTTTCCTCATGTTTTTCTTAAACTGATGAGTCTCAGTCCATTTTCCCACCTCGACGAGAAGGGGTTTTTGTTGTTGTTTTATTTTTTCAAATATCAGTTGTGGGATCTGAAATCGATTCACTCTCCCTCTCAGCTTTGGGCCATCCACAGATCTGAGCAGTGTGTTTTCATTCAAGTCACTGTTTAAGAACAGTGAGAATGTAGTGACTGAATGTGTGAGCACCGGGCCTGGGGAGATGCCTTAGTAAAGCACTGGCCATGCAAAGCCCTGTTGGTCCAAGTCACCAGTATCCGCAGAAAAAGTTAGGAGTGCCACATACATCTGTAATCCCAGCACCTGGGAGGCAGGGATAAGAGGACCCCTAGAGCTTGTTGGCCAGGGAGCCTAACTGTATCAGTGAATCCCACGATCAGGGAGAAACCCTGTCTCAAAAGATAAGGTGGAAAGCAATTGAGGAAGACACCAACATTGGCCTCCATTTACATGTGTGTGCACATGAGCGCACACACACACACACACACACACACACACACACACACACACACACGGAGAGAGAGAGCCAAAAGACTTCAGTCTTCGCTTTGTTACATAATCACACACAGACACAGCACCTACTGTAACTATCAATGGCCTCTTTCCAGAAAGGTTGCATTGGGGAGTTTCCATATTGAGTCACGCTGCCTTCAGCTTCATAGTCCCCTCCCTCACCTCTCCTCCCAGATCCTGTTCCCTCCCCTTCTTTGAGTTGTGGGGAGTGTCCTGGGGACAGGTCCTGAAACTTGAGCTGTTTGGCCAGCATTCCAACCATTGTCCTCAGAACTGGTGGAGCAGAACAAACCTGCCTGAGATTCTCATTACAGGGCCTGCTTTGGGAGGCCAAGAGCCAGCTGCAATGGTTTCCAGGGCAACCAACATTGCAGAAAAAGGTCACAAAAAAAAGCCTAGAGGCTCTTGACCCAGGCCTTTAAGAGTCAAGGAGTTGAGCAGAGGGCCAGAGATTGTTGTTAGCAAAGGTGGCTATTCAGGAGTGATTGTTCCAAATGTCAGCTGGGATTCTGACCTGCCACCCTCTGGGCCTGGCTGCTCCCCAGTACAGGGCCCCTGCTGTGGACCACCAGGTTGAGCCTTGTGTGTGTGCCCATCACCAGGGGTCCATTTGGTCCTGCAAAGCCCTTTCTGCTTTGTGTGTTCGGTACTAACACTTGGCTGTATTTCAATAGCTCCCCGTTTTCTCCCATCCTCTGTTGGAATTCCTTTTCTTATCCTTTCCCACACGTGAGAACATCAGTGTCAAAAGGCTAAATAAAATACAGTATAATGAAAGGAAGGTCTGAGGTAGCGCTGCTCCATCGTTTAAAAAGCAAAGGCAGTGTTTGTCCTTCCTGACTGCTGAGTGACTCCTTGGATAATTCTTTCTGCTACCGTAACTCTCCTGGCAGGGGTAAAGCTATTCTAAAATGACAGTAATTCCTTTTTCTGACTGTCAAACTTTTGAAACATCAGTCCCCAAGGAACTGGAATTTCCCCAGGGGTCTCATGCTAAGGGAAGAAAAGGCTAAAGCGTGATGCCAACCAGAGAGGGGACTTCTCTTTCAGAAACACATCTGACTCCATCCTCAAATTTGTCAGACCATCTCGAGGAAGAAACTGGAGCTGGACACTGATGGGTCCGTGACGGGTGAGACCGCAACTGGACCGCAGCTGCTTCTGCATCCTTCTTACTCTTTATCTAACCTAAACCTTATATCAGGATTCCAGAGGTGGACTTGAGGGTGTACGGCATTGGGCCTTCTCCTTGTCTGTCTGTTCAGTTAGCCTATTGGAGACAGGTGGCCAAGTCAGTTTGTTCGGGCTGCCAAGGCCCATGATTTGACGTTAGCAGTTCTGGAGAATCAGAGTGGGGGTGCTTTGCTTTCAAAGATGTTAAAATTCCTGCCCGAGCCTCATCCAGTACCTCAAGGAGCCAGCCTCCCATAGTGCCTTGCTGCCACTCTCTAAGAGGAAGTTCTACCTGTAGACTTCAGTCACTTACTTGCCTGAGTTTAACGCACACCTTAGAGGCAATCTTTCTTGTTCCTACCCCACCCGTCAGCTTGTTTCTAATCTCTGTCTTGTTCCGACCCAATCCATAAGCTTGTTTCTGATCTGTTAAAGTAGTACTATCCCCACCAGCTCTGTATTTCCACAAATGTCCTAATTAGGAGATTATTTAGAAACACGTGTTTAGACTGTAGACTTCTGAGGCTCAACTTAGAGGCACTGGATAAAACTGAGTGGCTTAGGATCTGATTTGGAAAAACTGCTCTAAGTGTTGAGCATGTCTGAGCAAGTTTGGGGCAGCTAGCTCAAGGGGTACTTTCTTGTATTGGTTTTAAATTCTTACCATTCTCTCTGGCCTCAAGAGGGGCAACCTTAACCTGTCGTGTGGATTGGTTCTCAGAGGTCTACCAACTTGCTGATGAACTTCCCCAGATGGGGAGGTGCTGGGGAAACACGGGGCTGGACTCATGCTGACCCCATGGGGTCACCAGTATGTTGAGACCCTAGTGCCCTTCCATAGCCTGCAATGCACAGGAACAACTGGTCTACCTACCAGACACCCCATATCTTCTGAGTGCAAGGCTAAGCAAGAGGTAACACTTTTAACCCAGGCTGTTCTTTCTCTCTATATATAGTTGCTCTGTGAGTTCTCATCACATGACTCTCCAGAGCTTTGCAGTGGCATGGTGAACTGGGAAGTGCCTGTGTGTTTAGAGTTCAGGGATTCTGAGTGGAATCTGGTTGCCACTTGCTACATGTGGTATAGCATAATTCCTTGTCTGCAAAGTACGGGCTATGAATGATTGCTCAACACGCTGCAGAAATGAAGTATGGAAAATGTCCAGCTAAGTGCTGAGCAGGGAGCGAGTGTCATCCGTGTCAGCTCTGTTTCTGGTCATCCCCTCCTTTGTTCCTCACAAACAGGCGGACTCACAGCTCATTCTCTCTGATCCACTAGAACACTTCTCAATAAAGGCCTAGATGCAAAAATCCACTGCGTTTTTATATATTAACATCAATTAGGAATAGGCGTTTTAACAGTCAATTCTATGGGTAAAGAGAATACTGTGTATGTATGTGATGGAATTCTTCTCCAGCCATAAACAACAAAGTTATATCATTTTCAGGATGAGTGCAGCTAGAGGTAGTCACGTGAAGCAAAGTCATCTATCACCATGGAGATAAATACATATTTCTCTCATTTGTGGTTCCCAGCTTGTGTATAGACACATAAAATCGGGTGTGTGTTTTGTGTGCATGACAGGAAGCACATGTAAAACTGTTTAGAGAGACAAAGGGAACTAACGGGAAGGAGAGGTCAAGAAAAGGGAAGGTAGTGGGCATGGAGATATGCTCAACATGCAATATATGCTTGTGAAAACCAAAATTACAAACACAAGAGAAGCAGAGAAAAACAAACTAAAATCCAATTCCATTGCAACACTCCAATATATAAAATATGTTGAAATGCATTTGATAGAAGATGGAACAAATATTTTTCAAATTCTGGAAACAAAACCCTAAAACATTGCTGAGAAATATTAAATATAGTAGAAGAACTGAAGCAATTTGTAGAGAAGACTGAGGGTCAGAGGGTCGTACTACTTGGCCTCAAGACTCCCAAATGACAAGCTACAGAGAGACCAATAGATCAAAATAGAGGACCACCATTTATATGGAAAATTAATTATCAACAAGATCATCAAGGCAATTTGATGGACAAAGAGATAGTCTTTTTATGGACAAAAGGTAGTCTTTTGTTTATTTGTTTGAGACAGAATCTTACTCCATAGTCCAAGCTAGCCTCCAGTTCACTATGTAGACCAGGCTGGCCTTAAACTCTTCCTAATCCTCCCTTGTCATCTCCTGAGTGCTGAGATTATAGAAACGAGCCACAGTGTCTCTCTAAGAATAGTGCTTCTAACAAATGGTGCTGAGAGACAACTGCATACATCAATTAGGAAAAAACCCAACTTTGGACTATTGTTTCTCCACACACAAAAAAATTAACTCAAGGTTTATTAGCATAAACACAAATATGAAAGAAAAAGTTATAAAACTTTTAGAAGAAAGTGTGGGAAATGTATTCATTATGTAGGAGAGAAAGTCCTATTTGTTAGGACACAAAAATGCTACAACAAATTGGATATTACACAAACTAAAAGCTTCTGATCTAAAGAAGGCCCAGAATATTCTGGGAAATGTATTTTCACTACATATGTACTACATATGTAGTATGTAGTACATATGTAGTTGTACAAAGGGCTTGTAACAAGAATGCATAAAGAACTGCTTACAGTGAAAGAAGAGAAGCTTCCCAGTTTTGAAATGGGAAAAACACGTGGACCACTCCAAAAGAATATAATTAATCGGTCAATAAATGCATTTAAAAAATGCCTGAGCTATTGCCCATTAGGAAAATACCTTCAGCCCACAGTGATGTACCGCTTCATCTACTAGGTTGGCTAAAAGTGGAACAAGAACATTCTGTGGGACAAGGACTTGAGGCATCTTGAGTCTTCTCCATGATTGATCGGAGGGAAGACAGTGTAGTCACTATGGAAAGTTAGTATTGCTTACAAAGTTAACCGACACCTTCCCTGTGACCCAGTTATAACTAAATGACATTGTTTCAGAGTTTGCTCAGCCTGAATGCTTTGTTTCTGTGAGCCTCTTGGTGGAGAGACCTGGGTGCTGAAAAGCTGACCGCCCCCTGGAGTCAGGAAACAAAGACACAGTGAAAAGAGCAGGGTTCCCAACACATCTTTCAAGGCTGCATGGGCAGTTATCTTCCTCTTCAGTGAGGCTCTGACTGCCACTGGTTCTACCACCTTCCAATAGTGACATAAGATGTGGACTAAGCCTTGAACTCATAGACTTTTGTGAACAGTTAGGATCAAATCATAACATCAAATCTCAAATCTTGATTCTACTTTTTTTTTTTCAAAACAGGGTTTCTCTGTAGCTTTGGGGGTCTGTCCCAGAACTAGCTCTTGTAGACTACGCTGGCCTCAAATTCACAGAGATTTGCCTGCCTATGCCTTCTGAGTGCTGGAGTGGTGTGCAACACCACTGCCCGGCAATGATCCCACTCTTAAATATCTTTTGAGGACATGAAAATACGTCTATAAGGATACACAAACAATAATGCTTATAGCAGGGCTATTCATGAAGCAACACAGATATCCATTCAAAAGAGAATAGCTCTATAAGATGGCTCATCAAGAAAAGGTGCTTGCTGCCAAGCTTCACGACCTGAGTTCAATTCCTGGGATCCATATGGTGGAGGACAAGAACTGATTCCTCTGACCTCCACATATGTGCCACAAACATAGATATCATGGGCTCATCCACACAAATAAGTAAATAAACAAAATTAATAAAAATGAAAAAAAGAAAGAGGGTAGATTTTGCTGTACTTATAAATGGAAAAGGACCACAATAAAAATGGTTTGCTGGGGTATTCAGGCATCAGATGTGCCTGGCATTAGGGTGCCTGGTAACCGGAGAACCAGGGTGATATTTCTTAGCTGTGATAGCAGAAGTAGGTGGACTTCCTTTTTCCTTCCTTGGAATTCTTACCATTCTCCTTCAATCTAGGGGCTGGGACTCTGGAGTCTGGTATGAGAACTTAACTTTGTCCCCAACACCTCCTCCTACCCCCCAGCTTTATGGTGGTGCTAATGTAAGAAAATCTTCCCCACACCCCTTGCTAGCCCAGTCAGTGGTCAGACTTGGAGGAGGATATGACAGAAGGGTGCAACTGTGACGTAAAATGTCTTGATTGTACCTGTCTGTGCCTTAGCTTTGTATTTAAATAGCAAACAAAAAGAAAATAAACTTGAAAATTATTTGTCATCATAAAAATAAAACAAGAAAATTAAAACACTTATTTCCAGGCAAGGCCAAAAAATTAGTGATGTGTGCAATAGTGTGGAAGGTTTCATAGGCATCACTCAGGGCAAAAGAATCCAGACACACCGTGTGTGTGCGTGCATGTGTGTGTGTATGTGTGTGCGCGCGCGCGTATGCGCGCCCGCGTGTACATGCATGTGATTTCATTTAAATGAGGCCCCAGCTTAGGCAGGAATAATCCACAGCCAAGGGATGTATCTATGGTTGCCTTTGAGTGAGGATTTGAAGTGTACAAAGGAACTGAAGTGATAGAAACTTTCTGTTTTGGAACAAATGAAAGGTTCATTAGATAAATACTTTTTAAAAATCAAAACTCCTTGAACTATGTGATTAGAATTTGTCCGTTAATTTAAAAAGCTCTATGAAGGCATGGAGCCTAGTCAGTGAGTCTTCCTGTCTTAGTACTGTGGATTAACAAGTATATAACCATTTGCTGTTTAACCGGCTTCCAGCCAATGATGGTGAGAGCTATTCTTCTCACAGTTAAGAGTGAGTTGAAAGTCTATGGAGAAAAGTAGGATGTATCTTTGTGGTGCTGGGTTAGAATATCAGGAGGCAGTGTGAACTTGGGGTGCTTTATCTCTACTGTTTTATTGTTTCAATTGAGTTACATATTTTCCTCTGCTCCCCTCCCTTTAATCCCTCCCCTTCTACCCTCTCCCATGATCCTCACACTTCCAATTTACTCAGGAGATCTTGTCTTTTTCTACTTCCCATGTAGATTAGATCCATGGGAATTAGGGTCCTCTTTGTTGTCTAGGTTCTCTGGGATTGTAATTTGTAGGCTGATTTTTCTTTGCTAGATATCTAAAAGCCACTTATGAGTGAGTACATATTATATTTGTCATTCTGGGTCTGGGTTACCTCACTCTAGATCCCTCCATTTGCCTGAAAATTTCAAGATGTCATTTTTTTTT
>JAQHUG010000112.1:5808784-5820344 GCA_028555095.1 Dicrostonyx torquatus
CTGGGCATGCATGTGCCCAGTTGAGATTGAACATGGCAACACTCTGCCTTCTGGTTTCAACTCCCACACTGTAAACAATGTTATTCATCATGGTCTATTCTGTGTCACATTTTGTTTTCATTTTTTTCCATTTTTACTGTTTAACAGTGACCCCAGATATGGGGCTAAAGAGCTCTGAGCCCAGGAGATTATGATGTGTGGTACAGAAAAAATCCAAACCATGAGTTATATAATCTTAGTTCAGTTATGAGTTGTGGTACATGGAATTCAATGTCAACAAATCAAAAATATATTTATTAAATTAGCTTTGTATAAGCAAGGCTATATATTAACTGGATGGTAAAAATGTGCCCAGATGCTCACAAGAACCAAGCTTACGTTTTCCCCCAGGAGTAATGGCTTAGTATTTGCTAATTCAGTGTTCTTGGCAACTTTAAGGAACATAACAACTGTGAATAACAAGAATCAACTGTACTTTACTTAATACCAAGTGACAACAAAGGGGAATAAGTATAGAGAATTCAAAAAATACAAAATTAATTTGCAGAGTCAGAGACAGATAAATGAACATCTCTTGCTACTTTGTAGATCTTGGTTCTTAAATGGATGGTGAGAGACCACAGATGCATTGCCTTAACCCCTATTATTCTCCTGCTTGCTGCAACTTGGGAGGTATTTTGGTGCTTCTGTGACCAAATTCAAGTGAAACTAAGGTCTTCTCTGATGCTTACTTCAGTAATAGTGTTCTATTTTTTTCAAATAGGTATATGTCACAATATAGCAATATGTAATAATCCATAGAGTATGATGAATCTTTATGTACGTGTTCACCCACAGAATTACCATCTAGACCAAGGATTAGAGGATCTCACAACCCTTTCAGGATTGAGACACACATTATTATGCTTGGTGAGTGATCAATGATCTCAGCCTTATGAGAGGTATGGCTGCCAACACCCATAAGTCTGGTATGGCTTGCTGGGTTTTCTTCCTTTTTTTTTCAGTGTTGGAAATAGAACCCAGGACTGTGCATGTTGAATTCAAGGCCAGAATTCTACTACTAAGCTACATTTTCAAGTCCAAGAACACAGTTTTTCTTCCTTTTAGCTCTCATTAATATGACCACATTGAGCTGGGTGTGGTAGCTCGCACCTATAATCCTTGCCCTTGGAAGGTCCATGAGGAAAGGCTGCTGTGAGTCTGAGGTCAGATTGAGTTCCCACTCTAACTTAGGCTACAGAAGGAGACCCCATTTCAGAAAACCAATGTAAAACAGACACCATAGCCAAACAGGAATAAAATATACACAATGACATTCAATTTTAAAACATGTATGTATATAGGAAAACCAGAGCTATTCCTGTCTACCATGGTGAAAAGAACTATAATATCACCAAATTAACTGATCATTTGAAAATCACTAGTGTAGAATCCAAGTTTTGAACAAGGCTGTGTCTTCTTTAGTCATTGGACAAATACATTTATAGACAGTCACTCCAACAAATTTCTGTGTCTTCTGAATACTGTTTTGGCTTGCCAATAGTATAATATCTTTAGGAATCAAATGTGTCTAGTATAAGTGCTTCCTCCAAGACAAACGAGATTTGTAAGGTGATTTTCGTCTAGGCTTGTCTTCTTTGTTCTACTTTCAGATAGCACTACTTTTGAGCCAAAGTCACCTGCCAAAGTATTTGCTATCATGGGTGTAAGAAAAATCTTTAAAGTAGGCATTTTTAAAAAATGTTTTTCATTTAAAAACTGCAACATTATTTTTATTATTATAAAAACTACTATACTATAATGAACTCACAAATCAGCCAGAGCTTCCTTCTACCATGTGGGTCCCCGGGATCAGGTTGCTAGGCTTAGTGCAAATACCTTTTCAGATGAACTGTCTTATTGCCCCTGTTCCTTTTAGAAGATTTATTTATTTATGAAGGTGTATGAATGCTTTGCCTACATGTATGTGTGTGTACAACTTGCATGCAGTGCCTATGGAGACAAGAAGAGGATACTGGAGCTCCCCAAACTAGAATTACAGCTGGTTGTGAGTCTCCTTGTGGGTGCTGGGATTGGAACCATAAGAGTAGCTCTTAGCCACTGAATCATCTCTTCAGGTGCTTTTGGGTTCTGTTTGTTTGTTTGAGACAGTCTTACTATGTAGCCCAGATGGTGTTGAACTTGCAAGCCTTTTTCTATAGGCTTTAAAGTGCTAGAATTACAAGTGTGTAATACCACATTCACTGGCAAAGTGTGTTTGATCTCTCTCTCTCTCCCTACCTACCTATATATCTGTCTGTGTTGTGTTGTGTATGTGTTATAGATAGTATATAATAATATAAAAGACAGTCTTGATCTTACATTATGGGCCATTTGCTATGAAAGGACCTTGATCTGCTTCCCTGTTTCATCCATTGGCAGATGCATGTTTCTAAACGCAGGTAATTCATTTTCTCCCCTTAGGGAAGGGCTCTCTCCCTGCCCACAACTCAGTCATCACAGAGTTGCCATAGCTACAAAGCAACAAATCAGAATTACACATAGAAGGGAGGGTACACTTCTCATCACTTTGACTAATGGAGAATCAGGACAAGCCCTTGCATGTGGACCCATTGTTAAGAGGGCCATTTGGGGTGTGGAGAGTTGTCATGGTGATGATCAGTCAACACAAGAAGGAAAGGAAAAAAACCCCAAAATTTAGTTGAAATAAATATTTAGAAGGAGAAAGGACTGGTAAAGGAAAAGAAACCCATGTAAGTATTTGAGAGCCTGGAAATTAGGTTTTAGACATTTGGCCTTTAAAATGACTTATTGGCCAGAAATGACTGCCAGTTATTGTACCTTTCAAAGTGATTAAAGTGTGATGGTACCCAAAGCTGGATGAGACACTGGTTGGTATGTTCCCACATATTTATTGGGGACCTCAACAAATTTGTCAGATTGTGTCCATCTCTCTTTATGTGTGTGTGTGTGTGTGTGTGTGTTTATTTTCAGGTTGTGACACTGTGGCTTTTATGGAGAGATGATAAAGGATGGGTCATCTAGGGCATTGGTTCTCCCTCTTCCTAGATTCTATTGAGCAGAGGGTTGGACATGTATTCCAAATCTTGAGAGACAAGTACGACAACCATGTGCATTCCCATACTGAAAAAAATTCTTTGGCCGGGATTGGTTTCCTCTTCTATTCCTCTGCAGGGGAACTGAGGAGTGAGAAGCAGAGATGAGAAGCACCCAGCTGAGGTGTCAGGAAGCCAATGGATGCAGGCCACCAGGAAATCTAGGGAGTACGAAGATAGAGTGCAGTATCTCATGAGCGTGGTGCTTGGGGAAAGACGTTGACAGCTCAAAGGGCCAGTTGGCATGCAGCAGCTGGTCTCCTGTGCCAGCTTAACAAGAGGATCTCTCAAATCAACAAGAGCATGTTTGGGTTGAATGGATAGGCAGGACAGGAGCCTACAGTTCTCACAGAAAGGCCTATCTTCATTGAGGCAAGTATCTCAGAGGTGACTAAATACCAGTGTGTGTTAAGGATGTGGTTCCTTCAAGAGCACCCTACAGTGTCTCCTTTAGTGCTACTCATCTGGAAGCAAATGTTATACTTGGTTTAAACTCTGGAGCCCAGGTCTGAATTCAGCGTCTGTCTTTATTCTCACAACCTCTCTAGCATGCTCAAGGATGCCCAGGCTTCTTGCTTGTTCCCTCCCAGGTGTCTCACCCTACTTGCCTCAGAAAGCCTGTCTGAACAGCTGACTTCCTCTTGAATCATGTCTCCCCAGAGAAGTCATTCCATGTCTATAGGAAGACCCCTCAACCTCTTTAATTTGCAAACAGGAAATTAAGAAGTCCAATCATTCCAAACTACTCTTCTTCCAGACAAGAGTGGGATGTGTGCTTGGGATTGGTATCTGTGAGGGTGGCAGTCAGAGGACACTTCTGTCTTCATGCCTAGCACAGTTTTCCAAATGTTCTGGCTAACCAAGATGACTTCTTGGATTTCTCTTGCTTCTCTGATGACCAAATCATGTTTGTCAACCTAAATAACGAGTCCTGTGTAAAGTAGCAATGTAAGGGGAAAGCATTTAAAGGCGATTGAACAGGATAGAAGGAGTGGTTCTGAAAGACTTATCCTTGGCTACAGGACTAAGAATAAGGCTGGGGTCAGTCAGATAGGCAGTTTCTAGACAGGTATCCTCACAGACTACGCTTTTTGTAAAGTAACTGTGGCCATTGCTACGGCTTGACACAAGCAACTCCATTTGTGTTTCTCTCTGTGTGTGTATGTATGTGTGTGTGCGTACATGTTCTTGAGTGGGTGGGCAACTGTAGAGTGTGTGTGTGTGTGTGTGTGTGTGTGCTCATATGTGTGCAAGTGTGTCTGTGTGTAGAGGACAGAGTTTGACAATGGTTATGTTGCACATTACTGTCTCTCTTAATTTTTGAGACAGGGTCTCTCAGGGAACATGGAGCTCACTGATTTCACTAGACTAGCTAACCAGTAAGGTCCAATAATACTCTTGTCTCTATCTCCTTATTAATAGGATTCAGGTGTATGCTGCCATGCCCACCTTTTTATGTGGATGCTGGGGACTGGAACCCAGGCCTTCGGATTTGTGAGGTAAGTTCTTTAGCAACTAAGGTATCTCCTCGGTATCTCCATTTCCGATTCTGACTACTTTCATGTGCCTCAAAGGTTTTGTCAGCAGGTGCTAAAAGAAAGGTGACCAAAGATGACATTAATAGACATGACAAAGTGGGCAGAGGAGAGCCCGAGGGGCCTCAATCTTACTCAAAGAACCACAGCAACTAAGGAATGCTGAGAGTTGGAGAAATAGCCTTTCCCAGGGATGAGCACACCAATTGGTTGTCCAATACCAAATGGTAAGTATTGAAAGCATACATACAAGGGACATGATATAGACTGAATATATATATGTGTATATACACACACATACACACACACACACACATATATATATATATATAAAACATGTAATAACAATTAATGAAAAAAATAGACCATGGGAAGGGTATATGGAAGGGTTAAAGGGAGGAAAGGGAAGGGGTACTGAGATTATGTTGTAAGCTAAAACAAAACAAAGCAAAACAAAAAACCACAAGGATCATTTACCTATAGAGACTTTTCTAAAAACTTTCCAGTTATACTGATCCCCAAAGACAAGTAGGAAGCTGTTATGATTCTAGCACTCATATTGGACCAGGGCCTTGTGGTGTCCATTAAATACAGCAGCTTTGTAGGGCAGGTATGATAGAAGCAAGGCCTTATGTTTTTCAGAATAGTTGTATTTTCTACATTTCCTACCTTTATTCTCCAGTTGGTTGGGGGGGCAGAAAATGCATGCGGATTTCCACTCTTTCCTGAGCAGCCTTCCACACCTTCTCACTTCATCTGCTGACTGCTGTAGTAATAGGATGGGGTGAGGAACCGCGAAGTTGTGGGGCTCAATGGAAGCACGGCTCATCAGTGTGCATGGTAGGTTTAGAGAAGCCCATCCAAGAGAACTGCATGGACGTGTGTGCTTGACTACACTGAGGTGTTTGTTCTAGCAGCTAGGGTGGAGTGCAGCAGGTCTAGTCACTCCACATATGGACAGACTGGGAAAAAAGACAGTGCTTAAACTAAAATCTTCCACATTTTAAAGTTTATACAATTTTAGGAAATCTTAAGAGACTACATTAGATACTTTTTTATTGTATTCCCTTTATATTCTGTGGGGAAACTACCACACTCGCTGGATTTTGTCTAGATCCAACAATTTCTAGGATCCAGTGTTTGTCTATGGGGTTAATCAATGGTAGTATGGGGTCATGAGGGCAGCTGACCTAATTTCATGTCTGTTGTTGCATTAAAACACTCTCACAAAAAACTACGGAGGGGAAAAAGGATTTATTTGATTCATAGTTCTGGACTACAGTAGTCCATCATTGTGGGGAAGTCAAGGCGGGAACTCAAAGCAGCTAGTCACATCACATTTGGGAGGAAAGAGAATAAATGCACAATACTTTACTGCTCAGCTTGCTGGTTTCACTCTTACACAGTTCAGGACCCCTGTCTAGGGAATGGTGCCACCCACAGTAGGCTAGATCTTCTATCAACAATTAATATACCAATCCCCCATAGACACGTCCACAGGCCAACCCAATGTAGACAATCTCTCAACGATACTCTCTTCCTAGATGACTCTAGGTTGTGTCACATTGAAGATTAAGGCTAACCATCATAGTGGCCTTTATTCTGGTCACTTGTATTCTATCTTCGGACAGCGTTAGACTTTTATTAAAACATCCAGTCTTAGAGAGGTGTTCTGAAGACAGTGATGGAGGTAGAGGGCAGAGTCTCTTTGCAATTACTCAGCTATTTTAAAAAGGTACCAAGCATGAGGAAAAGAATCAACTGTGGGCAGGCATTCTCAAGTGAGCAGGATTGGGTTAAGTGTTGTCCTCTGGGTTTGAGTACTTTTTGTGTGGTAGACATAGTACTAGGGAGCACAGTTCAGGCCCTGTGAGTTCAGTTGGGGCAATCAGGGAAAGAAGCCAGCAATCACAGCACGGTATGATGAATGTTAAACGTGTTGCCATCACATCTACTACAGAGCCAGGCTTTCAAGTTTGGAAAACACTGCAGGGGGTCATAGAAATATGTAAGAAACTAATGACAAGCAAAGGGTGTGCCAGGGAGGATGGTGAGAGCTGGGCGTGGAGAGCGGAGTGACAGGCCACTGAGGACATAGAAGATGACAGGCAGTCGCCCAAGGTTTGCAGCAAAAAAATGTAATCTGATTTATATTTTAGAGCAATGACTGTGGCTGCTGTGTGAGCGGAGGTATCAAGGCTCTTAGACTAACTAGAGGCTGTTATTAGTATAAGAGTTCTCTAGAGAAACAACTGTTGGAATGTGGATACACACATGGATACATATATACTTACACACACATATACATGCACATGTACATAATAAAAGAGGGTTTATTGGATTGGTTGTACAGCAAGGGCAGAGTAGTCCAACAATGGTTGTCTGTTTGCTGGGGAGGCCAAAAGCATGGTCATTTCTTAATTCATAAAGCTGGTTACCTCAGCAGTCTCAATCTGTCACTGAAGGCCTGAAAGACTCCTGGAAAGTTGCTTGTCTTTAGTTCATATTGGAAGGCTGAAGAAGCTGGGTTGCAATATCATCAAAGGATGACAGCATGATTGACAACCATGGGTTGGCACACTCACCACAGGGATGAGAGGTGAGCAGGCAAGCAACACTGGTTTATTACTTGGACCTCTTTCTATCTGGGTTACCTCTAAAAGAGTCCACCTACTCTAGGGGAGGGTCATTTTCTTTAAGGTCATTCTTCCTGGCTGTGAACTCACAGACCTGCCCAGTGACATTCTCTTAGTTGATTCCCTGATTCAATCAAGTCCAGCAATTGAGATTAACCATCACAGGCTGTTTCATTGATCATGACCGTAGATCACAATGGAGTGGGAGAGGTGACAGAGGGAAATGGTTAGAATTGTTCCAGTCATGTCGCTGCTCAGAAGGTACTTCAGAGCACCAACTGGAGCCTGAGCCTGCTTCGAGCTGTTCTTCTCAACTCTCTAAGTATCCTCCAGCCTCTGTGGCTGCAGAAGAGATTGGCTGGAATCCTTCCATACGGATGTCACTGCAGAAGTGAAGTCATGTTTCTGAAACTCCCCGATAAAGCAAAGACTTCTGCCTTGCTTGATGAAACCATTAAGAAGGAAAGTGGGCTCATCTATGGAAGACAGGTGTGATGGTTAATGTTGATTGCAATTGCCAACTTAACAGAACCTCAAATCACCTGAGAGATGGGCTTCAGGGCATGCCAACAGCAGTAGAGTGCCCTCTGATTGAATTAATTGAAGTGGAAAGATGCCCCCACAATGGGTGACACATTCCCTAGCTGGGATTCTGAACTGTACAAGTAGAGAAAGAGAGCTGAGCAGCAGCATTCATTGCTCTCCACTTCCTTATTGGGGATGTCATGTGACCAGCTTCTTCTGATCCCACCACTTTGAGTTCCTGCCATGACAGACTGTATCCTTAGACTGTGAGCTAGAATCAGCCTTTTCTTCCTAAAGTTGCTTTTGTGAAGGCCTTTTATCACAGCAGCAGGAAAAGAAGTGAAGACAGTGGGGTTACGCTGCAGGAACTTTGTACTGCAGAACTGGAACTCTCCTGGGAGCTGAGCTTCTAATGATAGGCTAATGAGTGGGGCTGAAGGAAAGGAGGAGGCTCCAAAACCAGCTAGCTGCCCCATGAAGACTATGAACACTTGATCCCCAGAGTCAATCTTTTTCCACTCCTGAGTTGCCTCAAGGCCAGCAGCGCCTACCAGATTTATGAACCAGAGAGTACTTGCTGCAGATTTACAATGCTTTGGCTTCAGCAGGGAGCCTGAAATTCCTTCAGAACTAAGTCGGTGGACATCTCTTTGTGGGGCTGATGCTTTCAAGGCCCAGGAGAGAATTCCTGCGATGGTGTTTCTTCAGCATCCCACCTCAACACTCTACAGCATTCTGTTATTTCTGGCATCTCTACTTGGCAAGATTTACTTCCTCTGAGCTGCATGGCAGACCTCACTGTTGACCACAGCATTTCATTGACTCAGAGGGAGCTGGGGCCATAGCACTTCAAGCGGTGTCTAGATCCAGGACAGTGACTTTGACAAAGGCAGTGCTGAAGTCATGTCCACGGGACAGTCCTGGCTACAATGTCCTGTGGCTAACTTCGTCAACTTCTGAATATCTGACTATCTGAATTTATAGAAGTAGGAACACACAAGCAATCACTGGATGCTGAAGAGCATGTGGGAGAAAAGAAAAGCAATAATAAAAAGCAAAACAATGTTATGGTTGCAAGATGAAACTATTTTTTTTTTATTTTTGAAGTAGGGCCTCTTGTAGCTCTGTCTGGTCTTGAATTCACTGTGTAGCTTAGGTTGACCTTGAACTATCTGATCCTCCTAATTCTACTTCGCTAGAGCTGGGATTATAGGAGTATGCAACCACACTCAAGCATTACATTGAAGCCTCCCGTATTCTTGGCAAGCTTCCTACCAAACAAGCCACATTCCCAGCCCTGCTCTACATTTTTATTGGAAAATCTCACACATTCATAAAAGGAAGCAGACTATGGTAAGAATCCCCTATAAATAACACTCCCTACCATCATTGCCAAGCATTATCGTAGCCAACTCTATTTACATCAAAGGCAGGGTCTCATTCTGTAACCCAAGGTGCCCTGGAAATCCTTAAGAGTGCAGGTTGGCCTTGGACTCATGGCAAGTATTCTTTCTCAGTGTTGAAAGTGAGTCACTACACCTGACTTTTGATTCCCTTATTTTAACAAATGTATTTGTTTATTTTTAAATTTTGGTTTCTTTGTATGTACACATGCGCATGGATGTGCAGATCATAGCACATGTGTGGAGGTCAGAGGACAGTTTTTAGGAGCCATTTTTCACCATGTGGGTTCAAGGGGTTTAACTGAGTTCATTAAAGTGGGTGGTAAAAGCCTTTCTCACTGGGTCGTTTCACTGGCTCCAAGGAATCATTTTCTATGGGCATCCCTGGAAGTCACCTTTTTATTGGAATTCCCAGGATGCACTATCAGTGTAACCTCACCCTCTCTTGAATGAACACAGCTTCCTATTCTAGAACCCACTGTGTTGGGGATATGAAGTGAGGACTACAAGAGCAAATCCACATGTCCAGATGGAGAAAGTGACTAAAATGGTCCAACTTCTCATGCCACATGTTGCTTGGTTTTATAGATAATAATAATAACATAATAGATAATAGTTCTAATGCTACATAGTAGAACTAATACTATGTATCGGGTCCTTTATGAATTTTGTTTAGCTTTCACACAATCGGTGAAGGTTAAATAATTATGAGACAAGAACTATTCTTACACCCATGTTCCAGATGAGGAAACAAAAACTTTAAGACTGGAGAGATAGCTCAGTGGTTAAGAACACTGGCTTTTTCCAGAGGGCCTGCATTCAGTTCCAAGCACCCATACCAGGAGGCTGACAACTGCTCAAAACTCCAATTTCAGGGGATCAAGTATCTGCAGGCCTCCTCTGGGCCCTGCATACATGTGATACAAACACCCCTTTACACCCTCACACACACATACAAATAAATAAATACATCTTAAAACGGAGAAAGTCTTTAGAAGGTAATGAGTTGCCCAATGTTATCCACCTGGTAACAGGGCTAGACCCGGACCTTGAACCCTCACTGGTCATGAGCCAGTGGCTCTGGCCCCCTCACCTTGAGAAACCATAATGTGAGGTCTCTTAGGGCTGAGATTATGACAAAGTTCTCTTCTATCCTCAACCAATGGCCACCGACTGAGTCCTTTGTTCCCTGAGGTTACTTTAACAAAATAGGCAAAATATTTAAACAAAATAGACGGTGCTTCTTTTAACGACTTCATAAATGTTTATTCTCTTTAGAGCATCCTTTCCAGGTTTCAGCAACATCAACTCTTCTCCCTGATCCGGCCGCCACTTCCCTCCATTACCTTTTCCTGCCCTCTGAGTGCTGAGCTAAAGCCCAAGTGGCCAAGAGAAAGCCACTCAGATCTACTCCAGACAAGAGCCTTAAGCAATTGAATCAAAGTTTTACAAGGAAAAAAAAGTGCTGAATTCCATCTTACTTAGGAAGGAAAACACACACAGACGCATGGCTGTCCCTTAAGTTTGTTTTTTGGTTTGTGTCATTGTTCAAACATGTTTTGCACTCCCCAACCCCCGACAAAGGCTGTAGTTAAATTAGAAACTGGCTTAAATGCCAGGTTATTTATGTGTGTGTGCCTCCTGATAATGGCTGGCTGGCTGGCTGGGGCTATTTTTTTTTTTTTCCTCTGAGCAACCAGTGAAGGTGAGCTTTATATAGAGCAGGAGGGTATGTGTGAAATGCAAGGTGCTCAGGCTAGACTTGACTTATTTAGACATTCTGTTTCTTCACAGTTTCCTCCCTGGAGGACTCTTGGCTCTCTCTCTAGACAGCCTGTGTGTGGTAAGAAAAAGCAGAATGTGGCGGACAGGGGGAGGGATTAACTTCAAGATCAGGTAATAATAGATTTTTGTTATGAGAGTGATTGCCTCATTCGTATTTGAAATTCCCACATAGTACAGTTTGATTAAATATTTATACGATCCAGGTTACCCTCATCTCCCCAGATGGTAGATCTTCTTCTTCAAGGCATCATTCATTCGAGGAAGAATAAAAATATACCCAGACCATTTGATCAAAGACAAAAATTCAGAAATAGCAGCAATTGGTACATCAAAGGTCAATGTGTGAAAATATTTGATAGCATATTACCTTCAGTTTATATAGTAATTACCGAGGCATTTTCTGGAGAGAAGTCTGCAGAGAAGTTCATACAATGTAGAATGTTTCTAGGGCATAGTGGCACACATACCATCTCAGTACTTGGGCAGAGAGGTAGAAGGATCAAGAGTGGGTTTGAGGTCAGCCTGGCTTACGTGAGCCCCATCTTTTTATTTTATTCTTT
>JAQHUG010000112.1:5820469-5832557 GCA_028555095.1 Dicrostonyx torquatus
TAACGCTGAGCTGTGGCTATGAGCTCTGATCTCCTTGACAATGAACTCCTAGAATAGAATGATAAGACGTATTGTCTATGATTTACCTATGTCATCATGAAAACAAGCACCATTCTTTGACTGGAGCAGTGGCAACACCTTCCAGCATCTCTCCTGGCCCCAAGATAGAGACTCCAGACAGGATGCCTTCATCATTTGTAAACTAAAAAATAAACAGACAGCTGTTGATTCAACCATGCTGAAAATATCACAGCCACCTCCAGAGAGTGAGATCTGTGTTTTAAACTCCATTCAGCAAATACTTTGGAGCCTTTTCCTACTTTCAGATTGGTTTCTTCATCATCTAGGTTTGTTTAGAATTTAAAAAAGAGGGCTAAGATCTCTGAACTCAAGCCCATCAGGAACAGTATCGGTACCGTAAGAACTACAGAGAGAATGTGGTCTTTCTTTAAAGAAGGGACCTTCAGGGGGAACCACATGACAGAAGCAGGCTTTTCCTGAGCCCAGTGGAAACCCGAGGATGTGGAGGCCCTTTCTTTCCCTGGTCCAGTCAGATAGAAGCCTTGTCCGTTACATCCAACCAGCTGCTTTACCAAGTAGCTGGCCAGAATCCTATGGAGGAGGAGGCTTTATGGCTTTTTTGGGGGAAGGGGCACCTGTGGGTACTCAGTATTGCAGTACTCTGTTATCCATAAACATGCTGTCCAGCATTTTCTCTGCCCTGGCTACATCCTCTGCACCAGTCATGGCCGCTTAATTAACTTAGTGTGCTTACCCTCCCTTTCTCCTTTTCTCTCTCTCCCTCCCTTCCTCTTCTTTCCTTCTTTCTTTCTTGATTGTTACAAGACATAGTGTCATGTACCCCAAGCTGGTGTGAAACTCACCATGTAGCCAAGGATGACCTTGAACTTCGTTTCTGTTTCTGTTCCTGTGACCGAATGTGTGTGTACATTCTTGCAGAGGTTAGGGCTCAACCTCAAGGGGAACCATCCACTTTGTTTTTGAGACAAAGTCTCTCACTTGCCTAGGCTTAACAAGCAGCCTGAGCTAGCTAGCCAGTGATCCCAGAGATATGTCTGTCTGTCTCTGCCTTCCCAGTACTGGGATTTCAAGTGCACCTCATGCCTGAATTTTACATGTTGGTTCTGGGGATCAAACTTAGGTTTGCATGCTTGCATGGCAAGCATTTTATGGCCCAAGCCATCTCCTTAGACTGACTTTGAACTTCTGCTTCTCTTGCTTCTACCTCCAGAGTGCTTGCATTATAAGTGTATGCTGCCATATCTAGTTTTGAGCTGCCTCCTTTCCAGGTATGCCTGCCCCTAATGGCAGCATCCAGAGCCAGCTCGTGGGTCCTGTGTCACCACAATAAACTGAAAATTAGATACGCCACTGAATTGATGCTCTCTGGGTCTTCTGGGACACCCCAGGCAGGCAGGCACTCTTCTCAGTCTTCTTCTGCAAAGGACCCAACTTTCAGGGCCTTGGATACAACTGTAAGGTCAGGAAGGACTTCCCCCAAGTCTGACTATTCAATGGGATCTCTTCCTTAGCATGGCATGATAAGAGAGGGAATGGGGGGAAAGGAGGAGCTCTGAACATCTCTAAGAATAAAGACAAACTGTCATACCCACAGTTTGATGGGCCAAACAGGCAGTGAATTATGCCACCTAAAAGCTCAGGGAGAGAGAGGTCCCTTTAAGCCTGGAGTTCTTTCTGACATGTTAGGTTGACTTACTCCTGAATCACAACAAGACAGTCTCTACTCTCAGAAGAAACTGCCTTTGATCCATTGTTTGGCAGCTGTTCCACAACTCTCAGATCTGATGTGCCCACAGGCTTCCCTCGGTCAGAAAACAGGACATGCTAGGGAGATGAAATACTTAGTGGAGCTGGGTTCCAAGGGAAGTCCTGGTCATTAGAGAGAAAACGGCCCTCCGGAAAGACGCCAAGTTCCTTGTAATGCACAAAGTTGCTTTGATGTAGGTTTTTTTATTGGGTGCAGTGTGAAGGCACAAGGGTGGACTGGGGGAACCTCTGGATTCCAATGCACAGTTTCACATCTGGGTGGGCAGAGAAAGCCCAGAGGAGGCCAAGGAAATATTGCTTAATTATCGGGTGTCACAACACAGGGTTGAGAGCTATTTGTCACAACCCAAAGACCAAGTGACCTGGAGTCCATGCCGTCTGAATCTTTTATACATGTGACCTTTCTCGCTCGCCCCATTAGCTGCCCCTCCTTGCTAGAATCATGTGAGAAGAATGGCAGGCTGTTCATGGGTGTCGAGGTAGCTGTACTGTGACATGAGGGGACACTGAGAGGTGGAGCTTTTGCTGGGAAAGGCAGGGAGGTCCCAGGCTTAAAAGATACATTTGGAAGGTAAGGTGAGGCATGGAGGGTAGGTTCTGGGTGCTGAGTGTTTCCAGTTAAGTAATATTCTACAGTGCTGCTGAAAGAGAATAAACTTTGTGAGCCTGAAAACCCATTCTCTCTCTCTCCTGTGTGTGTATGTGTGTGTGTTGTATACATGTGAGGATTTACATGCTCAGAGGTCAGAGGAGGCATCATGTGTGCTGATCTATCCATACCAGCTTTATTCCCCTGAAATGGGGTCTCTCACTAAACCTGGAACTAAATTGACATCCTGTCTCTGTCCTGTCCACACATTGCTGGAGTTACAGTTGGGTAAGTGACTACACCTGGCTACTTACATGGGAGTTTGAGCTCTGGGCCTCATTCATATTTGTGAAATAACTGTTCTTACATGCTGAACCATCTCCCTGAATGCTGCTCATAGAGCCAAGCCTGGTAGCACCTTGACTTCTCTCTCCATGGCAGTCTTCCTAAGGCTGGAAACTGAGGTTGTTTCCCGGCAGGCTTCAGGGAACCCACAAACTTGTTGAACTCCATCCGAAACATGGAGTGCCTAGGTGTTGCCCTGGGTCCAGGATCTAGCAAACAAAGCATTCACTGAAGGGTGAGGAGTCTCATCACATAGGGATCTTGTGTGACCTGACAACTCCTGGATTCTGTAAGTAACTTCTTGGGATTGCCCTACATTTCCTTCAGGGTGGAAACAAAGACTCCACTTGTCTCCAAATTTGGAACAATTTACTCTACTTCCAGATTGCTTATTTGTGTGTGTGTGTGTGTGTGTGTGTGTGTGTGATTTTTAGGAGGAGGAATAAAGACTGCATTCTCTACGAGTGTTGTATGTGTGTGCACAGGCGTGTGAGTGTGCAGAAATCCCTAAGTAGAGGACTTTGACTACTAGAGCTGGCCAATGTTTTCTTCTCTTTCCTTCTTTATGTTTGGACAGTGTCTCCACTTTGAAGACCTGCCTTGCCATTACTTCAAAAACCCTGTCTGCTGCCCTCTGATCCACACAGTCGTTCAGGGGATGGCTCCGACCCGGCGTGTGCCAGCAACTGGGGCCAACTGCAACAGTGGAAACCAAGACCGCTCTGGAAAAATATTTGTTTAATTAGCAGAAATGATCTGTGATCCGAATCCATGTTTAACTGCCTGGCCCATGGCCAAGGCTGATGAATTTCCCTTCAGGGCTGTGTTTGGTTTTGAGTTGGGTAGTGGTGTTAGGCTCTGCGACTTGTACCCTGGAGTAGGGAGAGGCTCTGCTCCACTCAGATATGAAATGTTTTCCTGACAGGCAGTGCCAGGCACACGTGGGGAAAAGTAGAAGGGTGGGCTAGTTAGTGTCAGCTCCCGACAGTGCCATGAGGATTTAGTTTTGCCATGACAGGTAATTCCTCATGAGGGTGTAGACATGTTGCATTGTGGGTGTCTGAGGGATCTTGGGAAGAATGCAACGTCTGAAAGAAAAGACTCATGAGAATGCTTAGATCCATAAATGGGGTTGTGTGACTTCTGTCTCTGCACATGTTGTAGAAAAGGGGACCCTTTGGGTCCTTAGAGAAGGCGTCACTGATGTAACAGTGTGACATGGGGGAAGAGTGGATGATCCCAGGGAAACCCCTCAGACTTGACCATAAACCAAAATGACCTATGAAAATGCCAAGGGTGAGCCAAGAACATTTCAGAGAGGGAGAAGACAAGCCCAGAACAGCCCTGGGTTGTTCCCTGCATAGGGTTGTTCTGAGGATAGTTAGAGCTTTAGAGATAGTCCTACCTACTCCCAGCCTCTGCAAACTGGCCAGTACCCCTGGAATTCCTCTCAGGACTCCTGGGCTGCACCTGGGGTTACTCAGGCCATTGTGGGTAGGAGTTCCTTGGAATGCTTTGAAGGTAGAATCCCCACTTTCCCAGGGACTTCTCTTATAACAAGGCAGGATTGTCTACGGCCCTGGAAGCTGGCCCAGCTGGGAGCTGCCCCAGGTATCCTGGAGCCTTCCTGATGTTCTCTGTGTCATTCACTCTCCTTCCTCCTTCGGCAGCCCGGCCATGGGCTGCACACTCTGCACATTCTGACTGTGCTTGGGGAAGCCCATGGAAAAGCCCCCCCTGGGGAAATAGGGGGTGAGGTACCAATGTCTACCTGCCCTCTTCCTTCTCTAGGCGCTTTGTATTTCACTTCTTCCTTCTCTTTCACATTTGAACCAAAGCTCAATGATGTGGCTAATCCAGCCAACCAGCTTGGTCTCTGCCTTCTGAATCCTACGATGGCAGATGGGCCACCATGCCCACCTGGCTTTTATGTGGGTGCTGGGGATTCCCACTCTCGTCCCCATGCGTTTGCTGCAAGGGCCGACTCACTGAGCTATTTCCACAGCTCCCGGTTTGTTTTCTTAGACAGTCTCTAGTCCTGGAGCTTGGTTAGGCTCAGGGGCAGGCCAGCAAGCCCCAGGGATGGGCCTGTCTCTGCTTCCCCAGCTCTGGCATGACAGGAGGGCCGCTATGCCAGCTTCTTTCCATCAGTTCTAGGTCCTTATGTTTGCAAGGCAAACATTTTGCTGACTGAGCCAACTCTCCAACTTTTCTCATTTTAATATTCATAGTTTCTTCCCTCAGCTCAGTCTTGGGGTATTTTTGTTTTTAATCTTTTCAATTACAATGATCAGCTTTCTACCCATGCAAAGATTTCTATGAAATCCTCTTGGCTCAGTGCGGGTGGCTTTGTCTTCCTTCTGGACTGTTTGACTCCTCTGGTACTTCTTCCTCTTCTGTTCTGAGAGGAGGTTTGGGGAGGGGGAAAGGGGGAAGAGAGGGAGAAAGAGGGAAGGAAAGGAGAGACACATACACAAACAGAGAGAGAGNGAGAGAGAGAGAGAGAGAGAGAGAGAGAGAGAGAGAGAGAGAGAGAGAAATGGGAGAAATGGGGGTTAGCAATTGGAGGCAGGAAGCTGTAATCAGCAAAGGGGACCAAGAAGGAGGAGGCATGTGTGGGTGGTGGGGAGGTGGCCCACAGGAAAGGGACTCTGAGAACAGCTCTGAGTCACTTGCTGCCTTGGGAATTTGACCTGGGGCCAAGTGCACCTCAGGAATGTGGGTAATAGTGGTGGTGGGCAGAGGAATCAGGGAGAGGAATCTTCTAGGGCTGTGGAGTCCTGGAGAATGCGATTTACAGGTACAGTCTTATCTCTCTGGCTCCCACTTCCCTTGCTAAAGTCCCTGCAAAGAGCCACCTTTCCCCCATTTATAGAGCCCTATATAGGGAGTTTCTTACAGGATGTGTTCCCTCATTCTTGTCTGCTTCTCCTCAGGAGGAGAAACTGAGGTGACTCTTCCCAGGCCTGGAAGATTTCCTCACCACCTGTGTTCTGCCCTTAGGGGGAGTCCTCTTGCAGAGGTCCTCAGTCTCCCACAAGTCTCTCCAGATGAATCATGAGGCAAGCTCAAACTTCTTCTACTGGACTCTGGGTGCTTAACTCAAGATGTAACTCCTGTCCCTACTCCTCATAGAAAGTCTAGAAGTTGCTGGAAAAGCTGGGGCCTCCTGGTTTCAATGCCGGCATGCAGGCTTTCGGTCATGGGATTCACTGACCTTTTGATATTGCAAAATGATGTTATCATCTACAGAGTTCACTCTGGAGAACCTAGCAATCGAGTTACAAAAATTAAGACCCCTCCCTCCCTCTTCCCTCTTTCCCCCCTCTCTCTGTCTCTCTGTCTCTCTCTGTCTCTGTCTCTGTCTCTCTCTCTCTCACACACACACACACACACACACTCATACATGGTGTTTAGATATACCTTTAGGACTTCAGGGTAGAATGCAGTTTGAACCCACTTGGAAACCATGCTCCTGCCCCCAGTTCAAAAATGTGAAGCCCGAAGTCCTAACCCCCCAGTACCTTGGAACATGACTGTATGGAACACATATTCTTTATAGAGGTAATTACATTCAAATCAGGTCAGACGAATGGGCCCTAGTCCAGTCTGACCAGTGTCTTCTTCAGAAGAGGCTAGGATAGTCTACAGAGACAGCTGTGCAGAGGAACAGCCACATGAGGAGAAGCAAGACTGGCTATCTGCAAACCATGGAGGGAGTCATACAGCAACCTTATCCAGTCAGACCTTGATCTAGGATTCCTAGATTCCACAACTGTGAAACAAGAAACCTCTGCTACTTAAGGTCCCCGGTCTTGGCTGTTTTGCAATGTCTGACCTAGCTGATGAACACTGCCCTAACACCTTCTCTGGATGATTGAATCCTTCTCTTCTGTCTTGCTCAACCCTACGATAATAGCTTAACACAATACAAATGTATCTTTCTATATAGTCTGGAGGTAGGCAGTCCCAAGCCAAGGGGGATGGCAAGATGGCTTAGTGGTTAAAATTGTCAAGCAAGCCTAACTATCTGAGTTCAATTCCCGGAACCCACGTAAAGGTGAAAGAAGAGAACTGGCTCCATGTTGTTCTTTGTCCACATGTGCACTGCAGTGTGTGCACACCCATACCCAAACATACAATAATGATGATGATGATGATGATGATGATGATGATGATGATGATGATGATAACAACAACAATACATTTGATAGAAGAAGGCCCACATCAGGGTATGGGCAAGTGCCGCGCCTGCATGGCCTGGAACCGAAACTGAGCGTAAGGACATTAGGATTGACCACGCATACACCTCTCTAGCTGCTGGTACAAGAAGCCCTTTATTGAACAGCACCACGGAGGTTTTATACCTAACACAGGTAGGTGGGCCAACAGGTGTTTATACCTAACCCAGCCAGGTGGGTCAACAGATGAAGACCTCACCGCCTGGATCGAGGCCAGGGCAATGCGTGCTCAGGAAGCAGGGTTTGTAAACAACTTTGACACAGCTCTCAGAAGCTCAAATCACTAGTGGGGAAGAGCAACTGAAGGCCAGGAATCCAAATGGTCCCAGCAGGCAAGGCTGTATTTGGAGATAGGTCCTTTGGTGGCTTCAGAGGTGACGCTGTTACTGCTTAGCATCTAGAAGCCACTCACGTCCTTGGGTATGGCCTTTTCTTCAATTTTCTCCTTTCTCCATCCATCCCTGTTTCTCACTTGGATCCCTACTGTGCGTTATGAGGACCCCTGATCATTCAGGGTCATGTTCACATCTCAAGAGTTTTCACTTAATTCCATCCTCAGTTTCTTTAGCCATGGGAAGACTCGTTCTTCCAGATCTGGAGGGTGATGTCAACCACATCCCTCTCCACTCACCAATGCATTACACCTTTCAGATCCATGAAGACTATTTAGGAAATGAGAGGCAAGCTAGGAGATAAGACTGTTTGCTGCTTCCCACTCTGCTTACTGCTGCCCAACACAACAGCACAGTGCCAACATCTTAGGAGAACAGATTAAGAGGAAAAGGAGATGGAAATGGGGCAGGGATGGGCTCCAGGTTGGGCTGAGCCAGGGCCATACTGAGAGTGTTAACTTCAGAATACAAGGGGAACTGTAGTGGCACAGTAGACATGGGTAAAGGGCTTGACTTTGTGTCAAGGGAGAGAGCTAGCTGCTTTTGGTTTTGGCTCTTGACTTTCTCTGGAAACTTGGCGATATCAACTTTCATTTTCTCATCTGGAAAATGGGGTGATGCTGCCTTAAATTAAACTTAATTGAACCAAAAGACCCATGATTCCATATTTGGAGTCCTTTCATAAGAAGCTAAAACCAAACGTGGTAGTAAGTCAACCAAAGCTTAGTGCTGGAGTTTCCTTTGGTGGCAAGTAGCTGAGCCTCAGCCAATCACAGCAGCTGAACGTCAGCCACACACAACAGGCAACTGATCTGACTATGTTCAAATAAGGCAAAGATGGAGCTAGAACCAATTTAGTTGCTTCTGCACCTCGCTTCTGCTGTCTCCGCTCCCATTTCCCATTTCCTGCCCACATGGCGCAGCAGAGCTTCTCCTGGTTCTGTGCTATCTGATTCAACCATCTGTCTTTGTTCAGCTTGAACTCTTTTTTATACTGATTTCTACAGTTTTTATTGTCAGCAGGCTCTACCTTGTTGGGTTGTGAAAATTAAGTAGAAATTTCAGTTTTGCAGTGGAAGGACAGTAGTGTGATTTTTAGGTATTCTGTAAATGCTGGTTGTCATGACAGCAGTGTCTCTATTGTCTGTTTCTTCAGTATTATGGTGACTAGGAGCCTCAAGTCAGTGCTACTGCTAGTGTGTGTGTGTGTGTGTGTGTGTGTGTATGTGTGTGTGCGCACTTATGGTGTTGTGTGGCTATGAAATTGACGGATCTGATGGAGGTTGGTACAGCTGACAGCTATTAACCAAAGAAAAGTCACAAAGAGCTACATCAACCATGGGCATAATGACTACCTTCCTGGGATGGAGAGATGGCTCAGTGGTTAGGAGCACTTGCTGCTCTTGCCAGGACCTAGGTTCAGTCCCCAGTACCCATACAGAGGCTCACAACTATTTATAATTCTAGTTCCAGGTCTTCAACCTCTGTGGGCACCAGACAAGCATATGGTACACATACATACATGTCAATAATATACTCATACTTATACCAATAAATCTAAAAAAAAAATACTGTCCTTCCCTCCTCCTTATTTCCAGGTAACCCACTGATAGATAGGAAATTGCATTAAACTGACTTCATGCCTCCACCCTAACACCCCCATTCACCCTCAGAGTTTACACCCATTGTTAGTCACCCTGAATGAACTGGGAGTTGTGTACAGGCCAGATGTCACCCTAAGATAAACTCTTTGGCTCCTGGAAGGTGCCTATGTGAGTTTTTATCTCCCTCACGTGGAGAGGCAAGAATGCATGTCTGCATGAGTGTGTCTCTGTAGCAGTGCATGTGTGCACATTCCTGTGTGGACTCAGGGCACAGAAGAAGGGATTGAGGTCTCTTTCTAGCCTCTTGGATTGAATACTACAGCGTGGAGTGGAAGCATGACCTGAGGTCACAGAGCCAATCAGTGCTTCAGTTGGAAATGTCAGCCTGCCTATGGTGATTGAAATGGAACCTCAGGCCAGGCTATTCAACTGCCTACTTGACAGATTTTGATTCTGGGGAACAGGGAAAGGAAACATGGAGTTAGAGAGATCTTGGAGAAGAAGGCAGAGGAAGACAGAAGGGAAAAGGATGTACAATCTTTTCCCTATTTGTGTGGTCTTAGGCACAATCCTCAGGTGGTCTCCATTTCCTCATCCTGAAAAGGAGGCAGGGTCTTTTCCTTCTCGGGCAGAGGACTGTGAGTGAACTTAATAAATGAACGAACAGAGTAAAGGGCACAGAACAGGGCTGGAGCCTCCCTGACACCTAGTAGCGTCAGCTACAGCAAAGGCACGTGAGTGCTGGGTGTGGCCCTGTCACATGGCTCTCCTTCTTTTCCCTCTACACTACTTCCCTCTTCCTCCTGCCTCTCCTCATCCTACACTTAGAGCAGACCTAGGGGGAGTCTTTAGAAAGCTAATTTACCAAGGTGGTGCTAGCCAGGCTCCTGTTTGCCGAAACCAAGGCAGTGACAACCCTAGACAGAAAGGTATCTCCCCCTCTCACCCCACCTCTTTATCTTTCTTCCCATACAGAAGACAGAAAAGTTGCCCGAGTCAGGTCCCACTAAACTCTCAAGAGCCTCTTGTTCCAGCCTGATACAGAAGGAGACAAAAACAAAAACAAAACAAGACAAAGCCCAGAAGCTGCAGAAGGATGTGTGTTCGCTTCCCTGTTCTCAAAGCGTTTGGGTGAGGCCTGTTCAGCACGCATCCTCCCTTTCCGTCCCCATCAAGAGAGAGTCCACCAGGCACAGTCCTAACCTTATACTAGAGACCCATGAAATGCCCAGCCAGAGGGAACTTCTATGGTTCTTGACTCCAGTTAATTTTTAATTTTTATAAAATAGTGACTCATGAGGTTGGGGAGATGACTCAGTCAATAAAAGGACTTGCTATGAGAACACAAGGCCCCTCTGTGGATCTCCAGAATTCGTGTAAGAACTTGGAGGTGGTACCATGGTCTTGTAGTCTTTGTGCTTAGAAGATGAAGATGGAAGGGACTCCGGGGCTCCCTGGCCAGCCCGTTAGTTTCAGGTCAGTGAGATACCCTGACTCAAAAATCAAGGTGAATGGTACTTGAGTCTGTCTTCTGGTTCCTGAACACATGCACACAAACACACGCTTGTTCACGAGCACACACATACACTGATTCACAGTACTTTAGTACACGCACTTGTGCATGAGCACACACATACACTTATTCACAGTACTTTAGTACACGCACTTGTGCACGAGCACACACATACACTGATTCACAGTACTTTAGTACACACACTTGTGCACGAGCACACACATACACTGATTCACAGTACTTTAGTACACACACTTGTGCACGAGCACACATATACACTGATTCACAGTACTTTAGCTCACACACTTGTTCATGTGCACACACATACACTGATTCACAGTGCTTTAGTACACACACTTGTGCATGAGCACACACATACACTGATTTATAGTACTTTAGTTCTATGTATTAAATCTCCAAAGTACTTCAAGCTATGCGATATATGATGGTGGGAAGGTGTGTATAAGAATCTGGCCAAAAGCCAAACAGCAAGTTACTGGCTGAGCTGGACCTAGAACTAGGTCACTTCTCAGGTCAAGTTTGGACTGGTTGTCACACATTGTCATCTCTGGCACCGGCTATAGCTATAAGTCTGCTTGTGTCTTTCCTCTTGTCTATAATGCAAAAAGATTTCTGTTAAGGTCTGTTTATCCTATGACATCATTGAGGTCATAGTGACTCTCCAGGCAGAGATCTGTGGGACTATGAAGTGTGCAGTGACACGGAGCATGACAACCTTGTCTCAAGGGTTAACCCAGCATTATTGATTCATTCCTCCAGAAAGAATGAGGACATGGTGCCCCTAGGAACAAATTATGCCTCTACTTCCAAACTTGGTGGTCCTAGGCTGGTAGAAGGTTCTAAGAATAAAGACACTTGCTGTCAAACCTGAGTTTGATCCCTGGGATGGAAGGAGAGAACCGACTCCAGAATTGGTGCCCGTAATCTGGTATAACCAAATCCAGAAAGTAATAACAATGTTTTTTTTTTTTTTTTAAAAGTTAGACACAGTAGCTCCAGGCAGAGGTCTGTTGTCATGGGGATGGGCTGGTTACTGTGGGCACACAGGCAGGGGACTGGATCCTCACACAAGGGTTGCTGAGGGTCTCCAGTGGGGCAGCGCTAACCCACCAGCCAGGTCAGTTCTAGATCTTAGGCAGCTAGAGGGGGACAAACGTCAGTTTCATGTTTCTGCCGTGACTCAGCAGTACCGTAGGGAAAGTTTACCAGCCTTTCTCTCTGGCTCTGTTTCCTTATCTGTGTAAAAAGAAAAAAAAAAAAAAAAAAAACAGGCAGAGCGGGCTCAGCCTGTGCCTGCTTATAAGGACAGATAGGACAAAAGGGGGCAGAGTGACTGTGAAATATCTCTGGGGGCATCGTGTGATGTCAAGACCAAGGGGTGGCATGACGCCAGGAGCTTCTGTGAGGGCAACTGGTATGAGACAAAATGAAGGAAAAGGCTCTCTCTGCCCTCTACCACCACTGTCACAGAGCAGGGCACTCTGCACATGACATTCTTTTGAAGATATGCTGTTGACTGTGAATTTTTCTTCTTGAGTAAGAAAGCCCTGAGTTAAAGTTCTTCCTTCCTTCCT
>JAQHUG010000112.1:5870272-5893023 GCA_028555095.1 Dicrostonyx torquatus
AGATTCACTCCTGGACCTGCAGAGGTCTCTGGTTCTAGCCCACTAGCTCACTCAGCAGTTGCTCCCCTGTACCTGCTCCTGTGGAGTTCACCACCCCAGGCCTGGTCTGGCTCAGTCCTGTTCCTCTCCTAATTAAATTTATATTTTGTTTTTGTTTTAAAATTTATTTAATTTTATCTATTTGAATTCATTGCTTGCACATTTATATATACAGTATGTGTGTGTGTGTGTTTGTGTGTGTGTGCCTGAGGAAGTCAGAAGAAGATGTTAAATCCCCTGAAATTTAGGATCTGGAGTCGTGGATGGTTCAAGCTGCCATATGTGTGCCAGGAGCTGAACTCAGTGCTCTTAACTGTTAAATTATTACTCCAGCCTTATTTATTAAATTATTATTACTTTTATTATTGTTTGTGTGTGTATGTGTGTGGGGGGGTGCACATGCCCAGCACATGTTTAGAGATGAGAGGACAATGTCATTTGTTCTTTCACATTTATATGGGTTACAGGGATCAAATTCCAGTTGCTAGGCTTGCAAAGCAATCGCCTTTATCCACTGAGTCTTATCAGCCACAGATTTTGTTGAACTCTGAATATTCCCTTCTTTTTCTGAGGTTAGTTAGGAATTTGGACCACTAGGTAATTTGAGCAACTTTCCATTTTGGAGGATATGAGAACATGGTTGGCAGTTGTTATGAAGTAGAAAAAGCAGAAAAAAATGATAACCAGTAATCAGTAACCCTGCCTCTCCAGTTGATTGGCACAGCAACAATCTGCTGAGAGACTGTTGAGCTTTCTCCTCCCCCATTGCTGACTGACTGCTGCAGACAGGACAGACAGTACCTGGACATGAGGTCAACTGCCTCCCGGAAAAACCAGGGCTGACATCACCAGAAAACAATTAACCCTTAGCAGACTGTTCCATGAAAGATGAGGGGGTCACAGTTGGGTGAGACAATCCTGCTCACTTCAAGAGGAGGACACAGGTAGCTGTGGGTTTTACTTTCTGGGGATGTTTTTGTGGGTCAAACACTCAGTCTTTGCCTGATTTTTACAAAAAAGGCACATTGAAAGAGAACCCAGGAAAGACATTAAACAGAACTTAGTACCCATGACTCACAAAGGGCTGCCTTGTGATGGCCACACTGCTGCAATTCAAAAATTGGGAAACTATGGCAGAGGGAATGTTTCCCATTTCATGGCTTAATTCTCTCCTTCCAGCCTCTCACCCCATACACTGGCTCCTTTCTCTTCAGGAAAAAAAAATATGTGTGACTCTCTAGACCAGTTGTTCTCAACCTTCCTAATGATGTGACCCTTATATACAGTTCCTCATCTTGTGGTGACCCCCAATCACAAGATTATGTTTGTTGCAACTTTATAACTAATTTGTTAGTTGTTTTTATTGAACTATACGTTTTTCTTCACTTCCCCCTTTTCTCCCTTCTCCTCTTCTACCCTATTTTGTGACCCCCATTCTCCCAGTTTACTCAGGAGATCTTGTCCTTTTCTCAACATGCATGTAGATCCATATATGTCTCTCTTAGGGTCCTCTTTGTTGTCTAGTTTCTTTGGAGTTGCAGACTGCAGGCTGATTTTTCATTGCTTTATGTCTAAAAGCCACTTTTGAGTGAGTATATATGATATTTTTCTCTCTGGGTCTGAGTTACTTCACTCAGGATGATTTTTTCTAGTTTCATCCATTTGCATGCAAATTTCAAGATGTCATTGTTTTTACCACTGAGTAGTAGTACTCCATGTGTAAATGTACCACATTTACTCTATCCGTTCTTCAGTCAAGGAACATTTAGGCTGTTTCCAGGTTCTGCCTATTACAAATAATGCTGCTATAAACATAGTTGAGCACATGCCCTTGTGGTATGAATAAGCATTTTTGGGGTATATACCCAACAGCGGTATTGCTGGGTCTTGAGGTAGATTGTTTCCTAATTTTTCTGAGAAATTGCCATACTGATTTCCAAAGTGGCTCCATCAGTTTGCCCTCCCACCAGCAATGCAGTAGTGTTCCCCTTACCGCACATCCTCTCCAGCATAAGCTGTCATCAGTGTTTTTGATCTTGGAGCAACAATTAATAAATGGGACCTCCTGAAACTGAGAAGCTTTTGTAAAGGACATGGTCAATAAGACAAAGTGGCAGCCTACAGACTGGGAAAATATCTTCACCAACTTCACATAGGACAGAAGACTGATCTCCATAACTGTAATTATGCTACTGTTATGAATCATAATGTAAATGTCTGTATTTTCTCATGGTCTTAGGCAAGTCATGTGAAAGGGTTGCTTGACCGCAAAGGGGTCATGACCCACAAGTGCAGAACCACTGCTCTAGACATTTAAAAGTAACTGGGAAATGTATTATATACATGCACGAAGATCTTATATTGAACCCAATTGTTGTGTGTAATTAATATATAAATAAAATATTTTAAAAAGAGCTGGGATGTCCATTCAGTGTGTAAAGAACTTGGCACTTAAGTGTAAGGAGTTTGGATCTCCAAAACCCATGTAAAGCTGGATGTAGCAATGCATGCCTATAATGCCTACATGCCTATGGCAAGGTGGAAGTCAGAGAGTGGAGACTCTCCAGAAGCTCAAGGGCCAACCAGCCAGTATATGCTACCACAAACAACAAGACCCTGTCTCAAAGAAAGTGTATGACAAGGACCAATACCTGATATTGTCCTCTGATTTGCTCATATGTTGTTGGCACATGTGAGTCTTCACTCACAACACGAGCTTCTACACACACACACACACACACACACACACACTCTTTTTTAAAAAATATGTCTGTGAGTGTTTTGTCTTTATGTATGTCTGTATAGCACATTTGTGCCTACAGGGACCCAAAGAGGTTGCCAGGTTACCCTGACATTGGAGTTACAGATGGTTGTGAGCCCCTATGGTGGGTGCTGGGAATTGAACCCAGGACATCTGGGAGAGCAATCAGAGCTTTTAGCTGCTGAGATATCTCTCCAGCTCCAACAAAGATTTTTTTTATAACGTGTACTTAAAAAGTCAATAAGGACTTTGGCTTGTGGCTATGTGAGGTACATGTATCAGTCTTTACTGCCTTTGAAGGTAAAACTGTGAAATACTTGAATATATAAATATATTATACATAGAAATTTAAAATATAAACAAAAATGCCATGACTTGATCACATAAGCAATGTCATTTTACAAAACAAAAACCAAAAAACTTCTTTCTTAAAGACAGAAAGTAGGGAAAGGAGTTGCACTCTCAAGAGCAGTTTTGTGGGTGTTGTCAACACCCGGCTTTCTGAAGCAAGTGATGACCCAGCTTCACAGAGATAGGGGAGGGGTGGAACATTTAAATGGCTTTTGCTTTTCTTTTCAGAAAGTTGGGTTGTTCTTCTTTGATGTCATATCAAAATCTGGCAGCTGGCTGTTGCTTAAATGTCATTTGCAGCATGGAATGTGAGACGGCATCTACCAAATGTTCATGGTCACACATAAAAACCTGTTGGTTAGGCTTGTACTCTAAAATGGCACCATGTGTGATTTTATAATGCCATGCACTGGTTGCTCGAAAAATTCTGGTTCACTAGCTCTGTGGGACTTTTAAATAAGTATACAACATAGAAAACTCAGAATAATAAATACTAATACCAACCTGAATGGAAAAAATTTTAAAGCATTGAAGATTCTCAAATTTACAACGGCAAATAACAACAATCCAAACTTTCAATTTTTATTTGGAAGCTCAAATTTTATTGTCAGCAAATACCACCTATTGTTTGCTTTGAAGTGATAGGCCTACTTTTATCATTTTTGAGAAATTGTCTGACAAACATCAAATCTGGTAACCTTGCCTTGTCAGCTGCTCTTCCAATAAAAATAATTCTATGAGGGGAAAAGGAATATCACCTTGGACTCTTGCACAAATGTTCTCATGGTAACTGTCACACATTTATGTTCAGCTGACACTAAAAACGTGCATACAGTTGGGCATGGTGGTCCATGCCTTTAATCCTGGCACTCTGGAGGCACAGGTAGGAGGATATCTGTGTGTTCCAAGGGCTACATAGAAAGATCCCATCTCAAAAAGACAAGAACGTGTATACAAGAATACAAAGGCACAAATGTATAGTTATCAGCTCTTCAAATAAGACTGGCTTTTCTTTTTTAATGAGACATTTAGTAGTCCAAAATACAGTCATCTGATTCATTCAAAGAGGCTAGCATTTTCCCCATGATTGCTTTTGACCTCAGAGTAAATGTCAAGGCACTATAAGCAGAAAGACACTAGGATTGTTAGGAAAATAGCTCTCTCTCTCTCTCTCTCTCTCTCTCTCTCTCTCTCTCTCTCTCTCTCTCACTCACACACACACACACACACACACACACAAACACACACACGAATCCTCTCAAAGGGTCTTCATCCCCTACCCTGTAAAGATCCACAGAACAAAGAAGCGCCACCGCCATGGAGTGCTGAGGAGCAGAGGTGTGTCAGTCCTCCAGGCTCCTGCAGTCATGATGGGATGCTTTAGACCAGGTACAGTATGGTATTGACGAAGACTGTGTGGATAGTCAATCAGAGATACTCACCTGCTGTAATTACTTCCTTTGGAGAGGAGGGATTTTAAAAGCTAAGATATTCAAGGAATTCTGCCTTTGCAGTCTGAATTAGGATTAGAAATGACTTTTGTTAAAAAGAATGTGTTAAACACCTTGGTCAATGTAGCTCTCCCTCAGGGTGCTACAGGAGGAGGTTTGGAGCAGGAATTCTCAACTTCTAGCATTCCATTCCTAACATGGGGCTAGAAGGGTGCATGGGCGACTATGGGACTCTTCCCCTCTTCTCTTCCTGCTAAAACTACCCACCTGGCTAACGTTTGCTCATGGTCTTCCTTTTCCTGTAATAAAACATAAAAACCTCTATCATGAAATACTTTCGGATTCACTTTGCCATCCATTGAGCAATCACTCAGATCCGCATATTGCTTTGTTTCAATACAACAGGTGAAAAATATGAGTTAAAGTTAGACAACCGGCTCATTGAAGGCTTGCACTGGAATCTAGACCTTCTCATTCCTACCGGCTTAGTCAGCATCCTATCCTATTTACTTTGTATTTATCACCAACTTCCGGCTGCAAACATTTTGGCCCGGGAGCTACAAAAGACACTGATAAGCACAGCTGTCTCGGTGTAGGAAAAATGGCAAGCCATTTCTGTTAGTTTCAGTATGTCTTTAGTCTACTTATCCAGCAAACAGCAGGTACCACCTTCGTAGGTCCGTTACTGTGTTTAATTAATATGACCAAGAGAGGATTTGCTCCACCAGATCTGCTTCTTCTCCAATCACCCAATCTCTCTTGAAAACAGTTCACTTAATTATTCAGAGTGAAACCCAAGAGCCATATTTCTTTCCTTCCTCTTATACCACATCCAGTCTTTCACCTCTTCCTCCAAGATGTGTCCCAATGCATCCACCTCACCAACCTCATCTTGAGGCAAGACAGGTCAATACTCTTCAAGCCTTGTGTTTGGCCATTCGGTGACTATCATGTCTTTTCATACCCTTAGAGGGACATATCTTTGGCTTTCCCATAAAATCCAGACTCCTGACAGTGGGTGGCTACCTTTGTCTTCCATGACCATTTCCTGCCTTCTTGGTTGTCTCCACATCACTGACCTCCATCATTGTGTTCTAGACACTGGCCCGCTTTCTGTTCCTTTAACACTTCTACCTTGATTCCTACTTTGGCGTCTTTGTACAATGTGCTCCATCTGTCCCTAATCCTTAGGCAAAGGTCTCCTCATGAAACTACTTTAAACTGACCTTCTCCTTACTCATCACTTCCCCCACTCTTTGTTTTCTTCACATTTATCACTTCTTACTTTATATTGGTCATTTTTTCTTGCTTATTTTGTTTCTTCCGAAAGATAAATCTGTTGCTTGTTTCTGTTCTCATGATGCTCTGTGAGGTAGGACAGGACTTCTACCTAGCAACAAGTCAGTCAGTGTTTGCTGGCTGACACAGGAAGGCTGCATCATAAACAGCAGCTTTGCTTCCAGCTACATGAGAAGGGTTGTTTCAGCCTTATCTTTGATTCAAGTTAGAGCGCAAAAATCTCTGTAGTATGCCTCAAGTCGTCTTTCCAAAATGTCAGTTGCATTTGTCTTACAAAGTCTAATAGTTTGTCCTCTTTTGTTTGTATGTTTGTGTATGGCTCCATAGTAATGAGCGACCTCTGTGTCAGTCCTCGGGAGCAGCTGACGATGCCCACACCTGTACACATCTGCCCCAAGGCTTTTCCTGTTGCAGATTCCTGCAATGATGAAAGAAAACCCATCCCCTGTAGAACACATTGTGTCTGCAGCCTAAGCTCAAAACTTGGATTTATTCATTTATTCTCCCAGCTTCCTGTAAGCACTCTGGTCATGTGGCACTTTTATTGGCCTAGTTTTTTATTCTGGTTTCTAACCCAAGTTAATCTGGCATGGAGTCTCCAGGGACAGATCAGTGATAATTGAAGTGATAAGTGCTGACAGACTTATGCTGGAGGTGGGAGTTTCCTCCTTAATAAAAAAAAAAAAATCTATAGAGATGATAGATCAGAGACTCCAGGCTCAAATTAGAATTTGAAAGACTAACAGGCTAAGCAGAGTCAATTTAGAGTGTCTCAGTGGAGAGATGGTGAGGGGGTTCCAGAACTGTTGGTGGAAGAACTGAGGATCTAGCCTACCATGTGTTTTCCTACCACACTTGAATCTCTGGGTTTAACTCCTAGACAATAAAACTGGGCATGGTAGTGCATGCCTCCAGCATTTGGAAGGTGGAGGCAGGGGGATAGAAAGTTCAAAATTGTCCTCAGTAACATTGTGAATTTGAGGTCAACCAGGAATGCATAAAAACCCTGTCTCAAACAAAACAAAAAGAAACAACAACACCAACAACAAAAGAATTGAGTGAGGGGAAGACCTTGTGAGGTCTACAGAGCCCTGGAATTCAGACTTTATTCACAGTGAGCTGGACCCTTCTTGAGTGACGATGGGGAACTAGTGAGCAGAATTAAGAAGGGACTTTTTTGAGTCCCTCTGCTTCTCAGTCCTATGTCATAGAGTAAGTTCTTTAGTCACTTCTTGCCTGGGACTGACTTCTAACCTGGTGCATCAACACGAGAAGAGCTTGAGGATTTTTATCCTCAGTCCCCCAATTTTTTATCAGCGACTGTCCATCAGAATACCCCTATAAGTATTCCTTAAGTAATCAGGCAAGGTTGACTTTGTAGGGGATGCGTGGTTTTGGTTGTTGATCTGGGTGATCTTTGGGTGGCTTTTTGTCTATCTTGTGTGAATTATCAAGATTCCTACATGGCCTCATGATGAGCTAAGATGGAGACCCAGTGAGATCACTGTATGGAATTAAGCTGTGGTTGATGTGATTGAAATCGGGTAAGTAGCCAGGTAGAGCATCTTTTTGGATTCAAAAGGGAATGGCTTCCCATAGCTTGAAGGCTTCTGCCTGATCATAAGGTAAAGTTCACCAAGTGCTGAATAACTAAACAACTGGGCTGTGTTAGGAGAATCCAGGTCTTCTTAGATTGAGGTCCATGTGTCGAAGCCTAATGTTCCCTCCAGGAGGCTGGTTTAAGTCAGCACCAGGCTGCTCTGCCTAGTGCTAAGGTTACCTTCTCAGCAGTCAAGTTTATTAGGTTACTGGATTGCTGAGTGTTTAGTCGGAAGCATCACCACAGCTCCTTAACACCCCTTTATACAAAGAGTCTGGAATATTATAGTCAGGGGGCCTCATTCCAGCCCCACGGCATCCATCTTTGGAATACTAGGCAGGAACTCCATTTCAAAGCCCTCCCCTGGGAGTTACCTTAGTCCAAACTCCACCTCTGAGAAAGCTGGTCAAATGGTGATCAGGGACAAGACTCTCCCACAGGCTACTTAAACTGCCCCCCCAGAGAATGAACACTGTGTGGTCTCCCCTTCTTTCTTATTCTCTTCCCCTTGCCATGCTTTCCCGGTGCCACCTGGGAGCATTGTATTAATCATGGGTGTCTTTTATTCAATTTAATTTGTTCTGATTGGAATTATTTGCATCGGCGGAGAGGTTCGTCTAAGAAATATTCCTAACACTGAGGTCATCTCTCAGAGGCACATGTTGCAGGGAGTTAGAAGGGACCGCAAAGTGCACTGTGCTTCATTTCCAAGAATAGGTTTGAATATGTCAGAAATAAATGATCTCTCCAAACACAAGCAAATTAGTAGTAGGTTCCATTTAAAAACAGTCAAATAAGTAAAAATCTAATCTCAGACCTCTTACTTTCCCTGGAAGAGGCCGTTTGTTTTGTGATATTTGAACGTTTTAGGGAAATTGACAAGGGCTCACTTGCTGACTTCTTCTGTGCTGTGATGATGAGTAAAAGCTGATGGGGAAGTGACAGACAGAAGTGACATCAGAGGAAGGAGAGAAAGGCAGGTCTTGGCAGCCGTTCACCTGTGTGAACTACTCGCCTTTTAAAACTGATGTTGGAGATTTTGAAAAAAGATAAAAAGAAAAGCAGCAAACAGAAATATTAAATAGGATGATATTATTGGGCCTCGGGGCTACTACAATTATCTTTTTACCTAAGTGTATTCTTTCATTTGATGCAGGGTCTCATGTAGTCCAGGCTAGTCCTGAACTCTTAATAAGTTGAAGATAATCTTGAACTCCTAATCCTCTTCCTTTAACCTTCTGATTTCTAAGATTATAGGCAATACCACATCCAGGCATTAGGGATTAACCCCAGGACTTTCTGCATCCTAGGCAGGCACTCTACCAACTGAGCTGCAAGGTGCTGATGCAAGCTCTTGATGCATAATTGGGATAAGTAGGATTGCCCATTGATGTGAGCCTCTGCAGCCAAAGCTAATTGCCACCAAGAAAACAAGTTGATCTTCCCTGAGGCAGATGGCTCATTAAGAGCTCTTGTTCTAAACTCCAAGTTTTTGAAGTTTATAGTTGAGAAAAATGCTTCAGCATTTAGTTCAAGAGTCTATGTGTGTATACATGAGCATCTGTATGTGTACACGTGTGCATATGTGCATGTGTATACAATCCTGTGTGAGTCAGCTATCCATTTGGGAGTATGTTTCCCAGAGGTAAACCTGTTGATGAGGGCAGAAAACAGGAATGTGTAGGGCACAAACTCATTGCCTGGGTGAGGGGTTTGAAGGAGGCAACATGACTCAACAAGGTGCCCCATTTTACCAGTGCTCACTCTAGCCATTTACCCAGCAGTTTTCAACCATGTTCTTTGAAATCATGGACCTCAATAGAGCTCTTTTAGTAAGGACAGGAGCCAGAGGTTCGTTCACTCGCCTCCTTCCCTCTCCCCACAACCACCCAGGGATGCTCTCATCTTCACATGTGGCTCCGAACCCTCACTTAAGTAACACATTCAGTCACAAAGGCAGCAGACAGGCCCCAGGGTAATGTGTGCTAAGGCGTGGAGCTCAGAAGAGCATCCAAGTCACCGGCATAGCAAGAGTTCAAGGGATGTGAATTATTGTTTTCAAATACCAGTTTTAACATAAAGTTAGAGCCATTTCCATGAAGCCACACTTTCAAGGTCTTCCTTCATCCTAATATGATTTCTCAAAGAACTCAAATATGATTCACATTTGTGAATGCCCTTAAGTGTTAGGGTTTCACTGTATGATTTCATGGGAGGTACAGTCTAGTTCCTAGTATCCATAGACAACTCTGGCATTTCTGTATAATTTTGTAAAGTAAAGAAAGCAGACAGTTTCTGAAGCAATATGGAGGTGATCGAGAAAGCCCCACCCAAGAACATTCTATTTTGACAGCAGGTCAAATTTGGTGAGTCAGAGAAAGGATGCCCCCAGGAAAGGAGGTAGTTACTCAAGTGGTGGAAAGGCAGACACAGGAAGGAAGGGGAAAATGGCATAAGAAAGGCTTGGAGGCAGGAGTAGGAGTGGACCCTGAGAAGAGAGGGTAAGGGTTCAGTCTCACTTCTTGGTGGCTCAAGGGAACACAGTAAAGTAAACAAACCTAATAGAACTTGCGTGGAAGTGAGGTTATTTGGGATGCAGACACCTGAGCTGTATCATTAGATCGGCCAAGGGCATGCTATGATGTGTTTCTGCAGCAGGAGAGGTTAGGGAGGAGGGATAAGACAGAACGAGAAGAAGGAAAGAGGAAGGGAAGAAGGGGGCAAAGTTTGTCTGAAGGAGCTATTCACACTGTCTTCTGTAACGTCTGCCTTGTGGGCCTCAGATAAGGAACAAAGAGAAATCACACTGCTTTTCTAAGAACATGGAACTAGTGGCGTGTTCCTAGAGACTCTAGCATGAGTTCCACTGAGATGGGTCCAGGCCTAGACTCAGACAGCTACATTTTTCGAAAAGAGAGAGAATTTGCAAGGCACAATGGAATTAGGTTGAGTAAAAAAAGGACTCAATACTTTGTATTAACTTAATCATTCGTTTACCTGTCTATCCATAACCATCAGGTTACTTTGTACCATGAGACCATCCTCATTCTTGTTCTCAGAATATCCAGGTGGTTTCAACAAAGTTCCCACTATCAAGGAGCTGAGGCTAGCAGCAGTTCTTAGAGTGCCCACAAAAGCTGTGGGTGCACAGGAGGGGGCCTAACACTATGGAGCAGCCAGGAAAGGGAGCGCATATTTGAGCTTTGTAAAATACTCACAGATCCCCATTCATGAGGTCTCTGTGTAAAAAATCGGACTGCATCTTCTGGAAGCTGGTATGTCTTTCCCGTCAGCTCTGCAGAGCAGCCTATGAAGTGCATGTGAGCAGCTCCTGACTTCTACACCACATAGGGAAAAGCAGTTACAGTCTCTTCTAGAGGAAGGACTCAGAGAGAAGATCCTGATGCAATCGTCATGAGATGCCATGGAAAATGTAAGACAGGTCAAAGCTGGATTTGAGCTCATTACGCAGTCCTTCCTTCCAAATGCCTTTCATTAAGCAAGTCGGAACCTGCAAGCCTGTGAGTCCTATCTCTATAAACAACACTTTTTGGAAGGCATTTTCCATGCTTAGTGGAAAATACTATGGCCTAAGGAAAGCGCATGGCTGTAAATCCACATATTTCAAATTGATTTGAAGACTCAAGTTGTAAAAGTTTACTCCTCTATAAATGACAATAGCTTGGAATGAATTGGCAAAGTGGGATCGTACTGGAATGAATCATGGGGTTTATTGGGGAAAAAAATCATGTCATGAGTAAAAGCAAGACATCTGTCTGATCATGGAATATGTGTAGAGCGGAGCTGATGTTTAGAGTTGACGTGAGGGTGTAGTGGGGTGGGATGGGGTTGAGGAAGATGAGAAAATTCCCATCGTATTAGAAAGTTATTAAAACAGAGGACCAGTTCTTCCTGAAGGAGAACTAGGTATGCCCAGGTGGTGTATACCCATGATCCCAGCAGGCGAGAAGCAGAGGCGGGATGATCAAGGTCATCTGAAGCTACAGAGCAAATTCAAGGCAACCCTGGGCTATGTACCTTCTCTCAAAAAAGAAAATGGAGGAAATCTGTTGTCTTTTAAGATACAGGGATACCCTTCTTAAGGAATAAGTTCTGGGCTAGAGAGATGGCTCAGTGGTTAAGAGCATGTGTTACTCTTACAGAAGACCCAGGTTCGGTTCCTAGCATCCACATGGTGGCTCACAAGCATCCCTCCCTGCAGTTCCAGGGACCTGATGGTGGGGACAATTCTGTATTCTGTCAATCATGTTTTAAATAAACGCTGATTGGCCAGACAGGAAGCATAGGCGGGAAAACCAGACAGGAAGTAGAGGTGAGAACAAGAGAGTTCAGGAAAGAAGGAAGCTCTTCCTGCACTCCTGCCAGTCCACCAGGATGTAAGCTGCCCAGCTGAGAAAAGGTACTGGCCATGTAGCTAACATAGATAAGAACAATAGGTTAATATAAGTTATAAGTTTATAATCTTATGGAGACCGCTGTGTGATTTTCTTTGGGGCTTGCTGGCTGTAGGGCATCAGGTGGGACAGAAACCCCAACAAGCAGACCCTCATGTTACACCTGATGCCCTCTTCTGAACTCTCAAGGCACCAGGCACTTGAGTGGTACACTTGTTTACCTGCAGGCAAAACACTCATACATATAAATCAAAGTAGATAAATCTAAAAAGATTTCAACCAAATAAGAAAAAGGAAATTCCAAAGCGCCCCAGGAATTGACTTATTTCCACATATTTCACAGCACAGACACCGAGAAACAAAAGCGAAGAATCTGGAATAAAAAAGTGAAAAGTAAAATCTCAAAGTGATTTGTAACCGAGCGTTGGCTAAGTTGTCAAGAAGAGAAGATCCAACAAGAAACCAGTGTTTTCTCACAGAATGTTCTAGATTGCATATATTCAGAGATGATGGTTTATGAAGTGATATTATAAGTTTTTTTATTTCTCAAAAACGTTATTTTAGGAGACAGGCTCTCACTATGTAATACTGACAGTTCTGGAATTCATTATATAGACCAGGTTGGCCTCAGGTTCACAGAGATATGTCTGCCTCTGCTTTCCAGTGCTGGAACTAAAGGCATGTGTCATGGAATCCAGCCAATGATAAAGTTCTTGATGACAATGCTCCCCAAAACTGCACAGAGATGTTTTGAGAACCTTCTACCTATGGACTATATTTACCAGATCATTGAATTCAAACTGACTCTACACAGATAAGTGCATTGCCAAAGCCCTGTACGTACTTGGTCAGGAGACAAAGCTGAGGCCACATGGCCATCTCCACATCCCAACATCTTACCATCACTCCACAGCCATCTTCTAAAGGCTTCTGATCAGTACCAGGGTCCTAATTAGAGTTATGGAAGTATATGTGACTAAGGGACAGTGACTACTATGTGTCAGAGCAGGAAGCTTTGTTGTCAGGTCTTATCCTGTGTGTATGTCTTGTCTCTTTTCAGTGATTTACGAAGGAAGTTGAAGTTATAAGATGAATAGACTATGCTGCTAAGCACAAGAGACTAGATTCAATTTCCCAGGTCACCACAGACTAGTTCTGTGGCATCACTAAGCCTCAATAGCTTAGCCTGTAAAACAAGAATAAATTAAGAAGACACAGTGGGGTCACATATAAAGCCACATAGAAAGCCCTTAGCACAACAGCTGGCACAGAGAGAGTTCATTCACTTCACCCCTCTCTCAGGTAAATGGGACAGCAGTGACATCAGTGTGGCCCTGCCCAGTTCAGTTAATGAGGTGTTGCCAGGCTGGAATGAATACTTAGGTAAAGGATAAAACTGATGGCAGCTCATACTCTGGAACACAAGCTCAAAAGATTTCCAGAAACCCCCTACAAAGGGCACCACGAATACTAGGGACCATGTTTACATGAGGCACAGAGCTGATAATGGAAATGTCGCTGTCACTTATTTATCACAAGCTAATTAAAGATGACCTGAAGCTCCAGAGTCACTTTCCCGGAGAAGGAAGCAGGAAGGAGCAACAGCTCTGATTGTAGTTGGCTGGGCGAAACTGTGGGTTGACAGGGAGGCCAGGCGAGGGTTCACACAAGAACATTGAGAGTTTTATCATGTGGGAAGAGGAAAAGGGAGATCTGATCAGCTTCGCCAATGAAGTTTATGTTCTCCGGGCAACAGAAATGGGAACACACGTGAAAGTGTAAACTAGTTGAGAAGAGAAGAAGGCAAAGTAGAAGGAGGGGAAAAGAAACAGATGGGGTGTTGACAACAGAGATTTAGATTTTTTAAGATTATTATTTGTAATGCATGTGTGTGAGTGCGCATGCACGTACGCTCATGCTAAGTGTGTTCAGGTATCAATGGAGGCCAGAAGAAAGCACTGCATCCCCTGGAGTTGAAGTCACAGGGGCTGTGAGTTGCCTGACATCAGGGAGAGGAGCAAGCACTCTTAACCGTGGAGCCATCTTTCCAACAACTGACATTTGGGTTTATAAGAAAGTGATACAGAGCTCTTTGGAAAACTTAAGTTGTGGGTAAAAATTGGCAAACACGGGGCATGGCATATTGTTTATGATTGTTCTAGTTTGGTTTCTGTTGCTATGATAAACACTGACCAAAACCACCCTGGGGAGGGAAGGTTTTATTTGGCTTAAGGGTTAGAGTCTATTGTCAAGAAAAACCAGGGCAGGAACTAGAGCAGAGACAACAGAAGGGTGCTCTTACTGGCTTACTTCCCCATGGTGTGCTCAGCCTGCTTTCTTCTCCTTCCCATGACCACCAGCCCAGGGGTGACACCACCCACAGTTACTCGGGCCCTCCCACATCAATCATTAATCAAGAAACTTCCGTATAGAGATGATTACAGAACAATCTGATGGTGGCAATTCCTCAGTTAAGGTTCCCTCTCTTCTGGTGACTCCAGTTTGTGTCAAATTGACAAAAAGTAACCAGCACAGTTATTGAACATTTATCCAACACCGGGGAAAGTCTGAAAGATCCGGGGGACAGAAAAGTGAGAAAGATTATAGTCTTCTGAAATAGTACATTACAGAAGTCCATAGTAACGGCCATTAATGGGGGGAATAATAAGATGGGAGTCCAGAGAACTAGCCAATATTTGGGTAGAAACAGGATCCATGAGCACATGAGAAAGTTATTATACCAAATGGGGAGTTTGGCATGTGCCAAATATAAGCTTACATTAGACATATTTAAATTATGGTTTCCCCATTGAGGATTGGATTTTTGTCTCTTTGTCTCTCTCTCTCTCTCTTTTCTCTGCTTCTCAGTTTCTCAGTTTTTGAAGCCAGGCTAATCATGACTACCCCTGGATCTGGAGGCTCATTCACACAGGGACATTAGGCACATCCTTGTGAAGTGAGGGACCATACTTAAAAAAACAGATTCTTCCCCTTCAACCCAGATGTTGCAAAGAGTAAAGAAAGGCTGGGAATCTCTACACACCACTGACATGGAAGGGTAACCCTTAGCTGTAAAGAAGAGGCCCATTTTCTAATGTGTTTCCTTGCAGCTAGCCCTAGAACTGCAGGCTCCATTCCTCCAAGTTCGGGCACACCCAGCCCCTTTGAGGCTTAGGCATTTTGGCAAAGGGTTGGCTCTGCCTTGAATCTGATTAGGTTACTTGGTCAATTGACTTGATCCTCTGAAACATCATCCGTGACAAGGCCAGCCCTAACTACATTAACAGGATTGCAAAGGTAGTGCCCATCTGTCACAGAAACCTTCCTGCGTTCCTTCACACCCAAACTGATCCCCTACCGCATGATGAACACATCCACTAACCTCTGACCTGACCTGTATATGGATGCTTTGATAGGAAATGAGACAGAAGATGTCCTGGAAAGGCTTGGTAGCAGAGGTGGGGCTTTATCCATCGGCTGGACAGAGAGGGGGTAAAGGGAGGAGAGGCCACAGAGGGAGGAAAGGTGATGGAGAACTGGCCTTCAGAGGTAGCAGGGTTTCTTTCTTAGGATGGGGCTAGTCATTGTATCCCCACAGGAGTTCACTGCAGGCTCTGCCTGAGCTAGTTGGCCTCCGACTGGAGCCCATTCTTTACATCATGAACCTACAAACTTGTGGCCAGACCAGTTAATTATCTTCATTTCTTGGTTCTGGGATGATCTCAGAGAGGAAAAGGCCAATGCATATCCCTTCTTCTCCCTGTCCTCTGGGGTGGCCCATCTCTCCATTCTAGAGAAGACTGTATCAGCTAGCAGTCTCAGGACCCACACTTCTCTGAGTCCCCTAGGGAACAGTCACTCAAGTTAGGAGCATGTGGTTTCTGCTGGATGGGCTCAGAAGGTTTGTCTAGGAACATTTTCTATACTGGCCCCTTCCTCTACTGTGGGTCTCCTGGTTGTAACCCCCACACAACATCCCTTCTCTGATCACATGGCTATGCCCTTTCTCATTTTCCTGAACCCATTCCAAACCTTAGGATCAGTCTCTCTTTGCTTTGCAGTGGTAGAACTCAGGACCAGGCAGTGATCAATAAAGACTCTGATACATCATTCATCCACTCATGGTCAACTCCCAGCGAGAGAAAGGAAGGTCTAAAGGGTTTGATCTGCCAATGAGGATGGTGGCCACCTTTCCACCTTTGTATCGTAAATTACAGCTACAAAGAGTTGCCATAATCACCTTTTCAATTCATTTTTTCACAGTGACTTCATAATTTATAAAGGCTGGAGATTATTGGCTTCATTTTCAGTTGCCATAACTGAATGAAGTGACAAGAACCGTCATTTCTCAAAAGGCCTAAAGCTAGCAGGCCACCGGGCCAAATCATAAGCAAATCGCTCTGAGTCCTGGTGAGGGTCTTTCTCAGAAGCTGGGGAAATGGCTCAGTAAACTTCTTACCATACAACATGAAGACCCTAGTTTAAAAATAAAATCCAGAGCTGGTAGCACATGCTTATCCTCCCAGCACTAGGGCAATGAGGACAGGCTGATCCTTGGGCATGCTGGCTAAGCCAGCCCTAGCTGAATTTGCTACGAGTCTACCCCAGGCTAATGAGAGGCCTTGCCTGTCTCAAAGAACAACGTGTGCTAGCTCCTGAAGAATGATACCTAAGGTTTTCCTCACATATGTCTACACATATGTGTACATGCACCGCCCCCAACACACGCATATGTAAACATACACAAAATAACAAACATCTTTCCCTGGGACCCAGACTTTTGGAAGTTCAAGCAGTTTAGCTTCTTGGTCACCTCTTACTCTTCTTTCCCAACCTTTATTCTCTTTGGGGAAAGCCAGTAAGTATGTTTCTCCATGGCTCCTGCTATACTTGTTTGACTGTGAGTGAGTTCCTTGGTCAGAGGTAATGCTATGTGGAATAGCAAGCTGATCTGCCTTAAAGCCCCTGCTTTGAATTCCCTCAATGATGTACTGAGACTCAGAACTGTAAGTTCAACAAGCCCCTTCCTCCCTTCAGTTGCCCTTTGGTCAGGGAATTGGACACAGTAACAGAGATGACATGAGGAGAGAAATTCGTCTGTTCTCATTTCTGGGGTGTGGGGCCTGTTTCTTGTTCTTCAGAAGAGTCTCCCCTGGGTTGGGCGAGGAGTAAAGGGCTGCGGGAGGGAGGACCGTGGAGAGGCCCCTCATCCATCAGTCTTCAAGCCGCAGCAGCATCGAGGGTAAAGAAAATAAACTAGCCGGGCGGTGGTGGCGCACGCCTTTAATCCCAGCACTCAGGAGGCAGAGGCAGGCAGATCTCTGTGAGTTTGAAACCAGCCTGGTCTACAAGAGCTAGTTCCAGTGGAGCACGCCTTTAATCCCAGCAGTCAGGAAGCAGACAGGCTCCAAAGCCACAGAGAAACCTTGTCTCGAAAAAAAAAAAGAGCTAGTTCCAGGACTGACTCCAAAGCTGCAGAGAAACCCTGTCTCGAAAAAGCAAAAAAGAGAAGAAAAAACTACTATCCCCCAACTCAACTGAGTTATTTTTAATATGGAACTTTAAAAAAAAAAAAGCCTCATCTCTGAGGCCCCCTCTTCTCCCCACAGCTGCTCCGTACCTCAAGCACACAGTCTCAACTACGCCTTGACTCCATCCTAGCAGATGCACAGCAAAGCCAGCATGGTGCCATTTCAAGGAAATTCGTGTTTTTCTAAGCTGGGCTCATGAATTCTGAGTCCTGGGGAATGTGACAAAATTGTGGGGTCACTGTGTTATTACAAGACAGGGAAGCCAGACCGCTTCCCACATGCCTGTGTACGTTACACATAGTCTATACTTTGCTTCTTTACTAGACCAAGAATTTCCCCAAAGTGAGTATATTGGCTGACTTAACTTTTGTGGCACTTCCATGACATGCTTTGTCTTTTAAAATATGCAATAAAAATTGCTAAAATTGCCTTAGTATATATAGAGGTTTGGTTCTGGGACTGTCTACCCCAAGATACCAAAATATGATGATGATGATGATAGTGCGCTATATATAAAATGGTGTTGGGTGTGTATAGAATTTAAGTGTGTCTCCTGTATTTTTGTTTTAGGTTTTTTGAAGACAGGAACTTACTGTGTAGTTACAGCTGCCTTGAAACTCGCTGTGTAGATCACGCCGGCTTCAGACTTGTAGGTCCTCCTGCCTCTCCCTCAAAAGTGTGCATATCACACCAGATATGGCACTTCTATATGCTTTAAGTTATTTCAGATTTACTTTCTATACATAATCCAGTGTAAAATGTACTATGGGAACCAGCTGTGTGTAGTTGAATGTATTAATAGTTGTCATCCCTCGTCGTTTGGGAAATAAGGACAAGGGAAACCATCTCTATGTGTTCAGTACAGATGTAAGTTTTAAAGAAATATTTCTTGGCCAGGGGAGGAGGTGGGGATAAAAGACGTCTTGTTCAGGGCTGAGCACTCAATCTTTTAGCACTTTGGCCAGCTCTGTGTCTGTGTTGACTGTTGTCCACAGCTTCTTACGAGGAACTAGAACTAGTGGCATTTGATAGCTGCTAGGCCAAGGAGAAAATTCATTCTTAAAATGTGCTCCCGCTGGCACATTTTAATATGCGGTATCTAGACTAACACACATACACACACACCCAAAAACATGAATTTAGAAAGGAAACCTATTGGGGAGTATATTGAGGAACTTGGAGGAGTGGAATGGGGTTAGTAAATATGGTCATATTTCATTGTGAATATATATAGGAAATTCTCAAGAGTAAGGAAAAATCATAATTAAGAAATATTTCCTCAGCCGGGCGGTGGTGGTGCATGCCTTTAATCCCAGCACTCGGGAGGCAGAGGCAGGCGGATCTCTGTGAGTTCAAGACCAGCCTGGTCTACAAGAGCTAGTTCCAGGACAGGCTCCAAAGCTACAGAGAAACCCTGTCTCGAAAAAAAAAAATTTCCTCTCTAGTTAGCTGACTTCTTGATCACAGAAGCCACGGGTGAGATGAGTCAATTAAGTAGGGGCAGAGATTGTAACCTTTGCTTTTATAACTCCTGAGTTTCTAATTAAATCTATTTCCTGCTTACACGTGACTTTAGGAGTCTGCCTACTTGTACCAAAGGACCTTTGTGCCTATGTCACAGTAACCAGGATGATGTAGGTATCCCCATTTTCATCCAGTGTGCTGGTCCATGGCAAGCTCCACATTTCTGAACACAATCCTGATCTATTCCTAGATGAAAGTAGCTGACTTTCAAACTGTTTACCGGAACTTTCAGTTATGCTTTGAGTTCTATCACTCAAAGGGCCCAAGAACACAAGGCTCGCTGAGACAAGACCGTGGAAGAGGGGCAGGTGGCAACTGTCCCCTGGAAAAGGGCAGCGGACTAGGACTGCTCCAGGTGTGGCAGACAGACCCCACAGAAGTCTGTGCACGATGCTGTGGTGTGGCAGAACTGAGCATGCGTGGCTACTCGGGTACTGATCCACCTGACTCCCTTTAAATGACAAGGAGTGAAGCGCGTGATCTATCCCAGAGAGTTAATCTAGATGATTAGATAAAATAGTTATTAAAAGGACACTTCACTCGGGGCTGGGAGTGTGGCTCTCTGGATAGAGTATTTGCCTAAGCTGTCATGAGTCCCTGACTTCAGTCCTCAGCACTGGACAAACCAGATCTGGTGGTGTGGACCTAAGACTAATATTTGGACAGCAGAGGCAGAGGGATGAGAGATTCAGTGTCATTCTAAGTGAGTTTGAGGCTAGCCTGAGTACACAGGCTCCTGTGTCAAAATAAATAAGTAAAAATATATAAATGTACCATCAAATAAATATATATATTTTAAAGATCTCTTCAAAAACTTCTCACAGAAAGTCCTGGGTGACTAGGGACTGTGTCTCTGGGAAGGGAGCCCATACATGAACCCTGGGCTGGGGACACAAAGCAGTATGTGTTCTGCCAAATTCCCAGATATGTCACTGATGGGTAAGAGCGGGAAGGATTGCTCTTACCAACGAACCCAACAAGTCCAGGCAAACCTCAAACAAGGAATAAATAGCAACTCTGAGCAGCCCAAGGCTTCGCCTCACCTCAGAACCCTAGGCTTAAGCTCCGTGAGAGCAGGACCTCAGCACCCTTCCCAGGGGACACTAGATGACATACTGTTGTAGCTTAACAGTCACCAACAATGAAGCAGGGAACCAAACTTCTGAGTCTTCACCCAGAGATCGCTTTCTGTCATCTGTCCAATCCATTCAACACACACGTGGCAGACGCTGTGAGGCAGGAAATACCACCCTTAAGAGCTGTAAAATCAGTGCTTAAGAAAACTGATGGTGATTGAGCTCTGGAAGCTGTGCCCCGTTCTCTCCCATAGATCACGTCCCAGAGAGATGAGGTGATCCCACCCGGACTCCTTAGTTCCCTGGGGGACAGCCTGTTGTGTCCACACCATGGAAGCTTAGGTGTGAGGAGGGTTCCTGCAAGTCCCAGGTCACAGAGGAGTCTCTGCCATGGTCTGTGTTTCCCAGCCTGTTAGACTGGTTTCTTTGGGAGTGTCTCACACACAGAAGCCAAAAGATCATGGAAGGACTGGGTATTTTGTGTATCTGCTCCTAGGATAAAGCCCTGTAGATGCAGGAGAGTCAACTTTAACCATTTGTCCTGAACACCTGAGCAGGAATTAGCTATACACACACCTCCTCCCAATACCTGTCCACACAACCACACAAACAAATGCAAACACATATGTGCATGTGTACGTATCCACACATACGTTCACATGAATACATTGCATACATACCATCATTCTGGCTTGCTTTTTCTTTCTACGATAAAGACTGTGACCAAAAACAACTTGGGAAGGAAAAGATTTATCTCAATGTATAGTTTCTAGACCATCTTGGAGGGAAGTCAGGGCAGTATCAAGGCAGGAACTGAAGCAGAGATCATGGATGATAGCTGCTTACCAGCTTGCTCCCAGTGGCTTGCTCAATTTGTATTCTTATACTTCCCAGGACCTCCTGCCCAAGGGTAGAACTGACCCCAGTGTGCTGGAAACTCTGATGTCAATCATTAATTAAGAAAGGCTCACCCCCTTCCCCAGATTTACCTGCAGGTCAGTCTAGTGGAGGCAACATTGGGGAGGTTTTCATCTCTCTTCTGCCACCTGCAGAAGCCTTCAGCTAACCTTATCTTCCTAGCAAGAGTCCATATGTTGTTGAGGATAAAAACTGAGGGGACATGAGATAGGACACACCCTAGGCCAGAGTTCACCTCTACTACCCAAGCCCAAAGGCTCAAGCCTGCCTGCACACCTGCTGGATCCAGTCTCTCCTTCTGCTAACCACAGACTTACCTCCCTCCTCACTGGTTTCCAGATGTTCCTTATCATCAAATCTCACTTGCTCAGTTTAGGTTCTCCCCCCCTTAACACATAGCCTTTGTTGCTCACGAGCAGCCACCTGTGTCAGTCACCGGCTCCAGGGTCAACCACCATACCTGGAATAGATCTGGTGCTATCGTCTCTTCTCTTGATGGTCTGTCAGAGTTTCCTTCTCACGTGTTCCCCTGCTTTGTGGCAAGCCCTGTAGCCTTCAGCTACTCATGAAGGAACAATTTCCATTGTTTCTTTATTACCTAGGAGCCTCATGTGAGGTGCAGGTGTGGTAGCTACAGATAATCATGAAACCATGACATTTCTAGTCCCCACTGCTCTCCTTCCTACAAAAGTCCCACCACAGAACCAGGTTGGCACATTAATTCAGCTAATGAATAATGGCCAGGATTGAAGTGGGTTTGGGCAGCAAATGACACATTGTCCCCTCTCTTAACTTATAGTTTGACTCTCTGAGGTTCTTTGGAATGGCTGTCATCACTGATGACTTCCACCCTTGGAAGTTAAGCCATGCAGTTGACAACTCACTGAGGCAGGAGACTTGGTGGGAAGGAATAAAGAAACCATTTCCGTGTTTATACATGGCGAAGCATGGCCCTATCAGAGGAAGCAACGCCCACGTGGCAGAAGGAGGGAGAAGCCTTTCCTATGACTCCTAGTCATAGGTCTTTCCTTCTGAGATACCATTTCTTCATCTGGAATATGGAATGTGGGCATCACATAATGGTTGCCTTTTCTGTGCTATGACATCGCTCAACGGAGATTTTATGTTTTTGGTGGTAGTGGGGATGGGAGTCAGGGCTTTATGCATGCTAACTTTATCCAATACTGAACTTTATCCTCAGCCCAGTTAAATTCCTTCCTTCCTTCTGCCCTGGCCGCTTCTTTCTGTGTATGTTGTGTATGTGTGTGTGTGTGTGTCATGTGTCATGTGACAGCCAGAGGTTGATGCCAGGTGTCTTCCTCTGTCGCTCTATTACTTCCTCTATTGTCTTATTGTTCAAGGCAGGGTCTCTTGATGAACCTGGTGTTCATGCATTTGGCTCTAACTGTTCAGAAAGCCCTAGTGATCCTTTTATCTCCACCGCTCCAGTGGTGGGACTATAAACGTACCTGACTTTTTACAAGGATCCTGTGCTTTCATGCGAAACACTTTGACAACAGAGCCATCTTCCCAGTTTCATAGATTCCTTTCTAAATAGAGTTGACATTTTAAATGAAATGGCATTTGTTAGCTGAGTGGTGATAGTTCACTACTTTAATCTCAGCTCTCAGGAAGCAGAGGCAGGCAGATCTCTGAGTTTGAGGCCAGCCTGGTCTACAAAGCAAGTTTCCAGGGCAGCCAGGCAGCCAGGGCTACACAGAGAGACCGTCTTGAAACACACACATGCCCTCTCTCTCTCTCTCTCTCTCTCTCTCTCTCTCTCTCT
>JAQHUG010000112.1:5902132-5943858 GCA_028555095.1 Dicrostonyx torquatus
CTGAGTCCTGGGACTAAAGGTATGTGCCATCACCACCCAGCTCACGTGGATCATTTCTCAGGAGTTAATTTGAATTCCCAGTGCCCCAGCCTTCTCCAGCCCTCTGGCACTAGAGAGGCCCAGAGGCCACATCAAAGCTGTGACCTTGCAGCTGGAGGAACACATGGGTAGGGATGAGCTCCACCTATACTGGTAATCCCAGCACTCAGAAGGTAGAGGGAGGAGAATCAGAAGATTGATGCAATTTTTAGCTATGCAGTGACTTAAAGGCCAGAAAAATAAAATCCTAAATTAGGCAGTGGTGGCGCATGCCCTTAATCCCAGCACTTGGGAGGCAGAGGTAGGTGGTCTATGTTCAAGTTCGAGGTCAGCCTAGTCTACAAGAAGGAGTTCCGGGACGGCCAGGGCCTCCCAGAAAAGCCCTGCCTCGGGCAAGGGGGGGGGGGACTGTCTCAAAAAAAAAAAAGAAAGAAAGAAAAGAAAAGAAAAACAAATGAATGACAAAACTCATCTTAGAGTCGTAATTTTGACAGCATTTGTAAATTTCTTTGAATTTTTATTTATTCGGTTTAGATTTTGGGGGTGAGCTTAGTAAATTATTTTAACTGTAGTCAACTCACATAACCATTGTAGCTCCACCTGACTGAGATTAACGTTCTCTGGGGTTTTATTTGTTTTTGTGGTTTGGAGCTATGATTTGGGGAAAGAAGAGTTGCTGGCTCATTTCGGTTGACTTGCAACCTTCCTGTCTTCGACTCCTGAATGCCGAATTGCAGGTATATACAGCCTACCCAACTCTTAGTGCTCCTCTTAATTTGCAGGTTTTTTTTTTTCTAACCTCTTTGATCAGTAGGCACTTTTCATGTATTTTAATTATTTGGTCGGTTCTCAGTGTCGGAGACAGTGAATCATACGTGCACCACTGACATTTAGCTGAGCAGAGCTGACTTGAACGGACGGTCTACTGGAATTGTCTCTGGTGAAACAGCTGTGGTGAAAATGAAACTAATTAAACTGAAACAAGATTTCCCCAAATCTTCCAAGCCACTAATCAGTAAACCGATTTGAGAGAATTGTTCTGCATGTTTTAAATTCTGTGTATGGAATAGTATGGTGTTTTCATTGGATTATCCTAAAATTCTTTAATCCTTATTTTTATGTTTTTTCCTTTCCTTATTTCCAGGGTGTTATGTAGCCCAGGCTGGTTTCTAATGCAGTTTAATCCTCCTAACTCCCAAAGCTAGGATTATAGGTGTGTTCCACCACACCAAGTTTATGCCGTGTCGTGACGCCTCTGGGGCTTTGTGCAGGCTACACAAGCGCTCTACCAATTAACCGAGCTACACCCTACTGTCTATATCCATTATTGACAGGCCTGGTGACTCATTCCCCATCCAAAGTCCCTGTCTCGCATCTCCTCCTGGCAGCCTTTCCATCGTGGGCCTGGCACACTTTCGGTGCTGAGTGAGGCCTCTCTGAATGGACTCTCTTGTTCTTCGCACACCTCTTAGCCAAGTGTACCTGTATCGTAATTTCTGGTTATGCCAAATAAAGAAAAGTTCATCAAACCTAACCTAGACTGTGAACTCTCTAGCATGTTTGCTGTAATCAGTGCACGCACTGTTACAGCAGGTCCCCCTGGGCTCCAGTACCCGTAGACACTCTCTCTACTCTGATAGGGATGGATTTCAGAATCTTGTCGAGGTTAAAAGGGATTGTTAAGACAGATGAACTCAACAAGGAGGGGAGTTTTGAGGCGAGAGTGGAGAGAGGGGCTTCATTCTTGTTTTCTAGGGTTTAAGAGCCACGGCTATCACCATCCTTGTGTAAGCCTCCATTCCCAGCAGGTCACTCCTCAGTTTAGCAATGTGCAGATTCTGCACTATGGGGGATAGATAAAACTTCGACGTCACACGAGCAGGGTGTGGTGGTGCAAGCCTGAATTCCAGCACACTGGTAGTTAAGGCAGGACGACTGAGAGTCTGAGGTTAGCCTAAGACTACACAGAGGGACTATCTAAGAAAATATTAAAGGGGAGACAGTCAGATGGCTGAGCGGCTAGAGATGCTTGCCAGCAAGCCTGGAGACCTGAGTCAGAGCTCTGGGATTTACAGTGTGAAGCGGGTCTTGTAAGCTGTCCTCTGCCCTTCGTGAGCACATGCTGTGACACTGGGCACTCTCCCGATAAACATGTGAAATACAAACAGACATAATAAATCATACAGATCGGACTGCTTGGACCCATTCATAGAATTTCAGGCTGTTGTTTTCACTCCCCACCCCTGAAATTCTTTGTGTGTGTCTATATATGATCTATATGTTTGTCATATTTGTGAATGAATCTGAGTACCTGTGTGCTCTTGCAGAGGCCAGAGGAGGGCATCAGGAATCCTCATCTATCATGTCCATCTTCTCCCTCTGACGAGGAGTCCCTCACTGAATGTGGAGCTTCCTTTCTTTAGCTAAGCTGGCAGCCAGCGAGTCCTGGTGATCTTGTCTCCACCGCTCTCAATGCTAAGGTTGCGGGCATGAGGAGGGGTGATATTCAGCTTTTGTGTTGATGCTGGGATCCAAACTCTGATCTTCACACATGGGCAGCAGGCATTATTAACTACTGAGATGTCTCTCCATCCTCTGAATTATTTTTAAATATTTTATTTTATGTGTGTGTGTGTGTGTGTGTGTATGTGTGTGCCAGATGTGTACAGGTATCTGTGGGGACCAGAAGAGGATGATGAATCTCCTGAAGATGGAGTTATAGGCTATTGTGAGTGGCCATGATGGGGGTTGGGAATTCAGTTGCGCTCCTCTGGAAGAGCATCAAGTGGTCTAACACTGAGTAATCTAATCGGCCTAGTCCCTCACCCCCAGCGGATGTTCCAGATTCTCAGGAACAACTGAAATAAAATATTCTCTTTCGTTTCCTCTGAAATTATAAAGTCATTAAATGTGGCTGTCATATCCTGCATTCACTAAGATCAGACACAGTCGTCCTGTAGGGGGCGAAGATGAAGTCTTTTCTCCCTTCTCCACCCTGCTCAGTCCACAGATGACCTCACCTTGCCCCGCCCTGGGTTTCTCTCTGTCTTGACAAAGATCTGGGAAAGGGTCCAAAGGCCACTTCTGCAAGCAAGTTCTTGCTTATCTACAGGTGTTTACTATCTCCAGGGATGCACAGCTGCTCCCTCACCCCCACCGCTCCCTGCTCCCCGTTTCAGCTCAGCCTTTCCCAGTGCCTCCTGTCATTGTGCTATGCTGACTTAACAACATCACAACAGCTTGGTGGTCAGGGGAAGAAGTCTGAAATCCTCAAATTTTGGTGAAGCTACTTGCTAGCTGACAGCTTCGAGTAAGTCTGGGAGAGTCCTGTGCCTCGGTTTACTCATCCGTTAACCAGGATAAATGCCATAGGCTTTAGTGTTGTGAGGACAGCCATCTGTCATTATTGAGTAAATGGAAACACCCAGAAGCTTTTAAAAATTACCACCCGTATGCCCACCCCTAGGCTGCCCGCCCCCCAAACAGTGGGTATGGGAGAGGCCTGGGTGTGGTTGTCTTTTTTAACCTCCCCAGGTGCTTGCTCAGCCAAGATTAAGAAGCCAAGATTGAGACGTTCTGCTCTAACTTGTCCCTGGAAACTATGACTATACTAGGCACTCCCCCACAGCCAGCCTCTCTTTCGGTTCCCTGGGCAGGTTGCCTCCAAAGGGATGGAAAGAATCTATGGGGCAAGCATTCAGCTGCATAGCTCTCCAGTAGTGGGAGGCCTGTGGGTTGGCCAACCAACTGTTTGAATCACTTTGGGAGTATGGGGTGTTGTATTGGTGACCTGGAGCCGATGCCCACCCACCAACCACCTGCCGACAGGTTTGTGCCTGGCGTTTTCCCTAATCCCAGAGTTCTGTCTTCACATCCCACCTGCCTTCCTACCTAAACGGACACCGACGCTCAGTGCTCTCGAAGAGCCGTATTTAGCTGTACCGTCCTTCACTGTTGTAGCCTTGAATCATAGCAGTGTAGCGGAGGTGTTGGTGACCTCCATTCACTTATTCGGTCACCCCAGAAGTGAGTTCTTGGGTTCTGTGCATTCTTGTGGGACTTGGAGGAAGGCACTACACAAGCCTCCCTTTGAGGGAGATGGGATGCTTTGTAGCTATGAATGACCACACATGGGGCGGAGATGTGTGTGTGCAGGTTTGTAGTTATGAATGATCACATGGTGGGTGCAGGGGGTGGGGAAGGTACCTGGTTACAGAGTCCAGGGCTAGGTCTAAAAGCAAACAACTTTCTGAGGGGGTTACAGATGAGGCCCAGGGTAGAAACTACTACAGAGAGTCTCAGTGGTCAGACGTATAGAATTCTCAAATCTTGATAAAGTCATTGACCAACTGTGTAGCCTTGGGCAGGTCAGTGATGCTCATGTTTATTCAAACCTTGACTTTATGCAGAGACAATAAGCAAAGAGAGGAGTTAGGGTGGTGTGTGGACCTGCAGTATGTACTCTGCCGTTTCTGCATACCGTGGGATGAGACGGTTCAGCGCTTGTTGCCAAAGCTTGAAGATCTGATGTTTAATCCTTTAAGACTCATATATGGTGGAATGAAAAAACTCACTCCTGAGGGCTGTCCTGTGACCTCGACACCCCCTCCCTCCACACTGTGCACCCCAAATCAATAAATGAGCATGCAATGAAAATCTATAGACTGATCAAATAAGAAACGTATCAATTGCATTTCTTGTCCTTCTGACAAAATGCGCAAAGAAAAAGCAATGTAAGTGACCAAGGATGGCTTTGGGCTCTGGCTTGGAGAGGGTTGTAGTCCTTTATGGAGGGGAAGATAAGAGAAGGCTCTGTCGTGTGGCATGTGAGCGTCAGAAGCCGAGAACGCAGGTGGGAAGCAGGGCTGTGTGAGTCTCCACAACCTTCAGAATAATGCTAGGAACTGAATATCCGGGTTCAGAACATCAGCTGTGATGGGAAGTCTAGATTCGAGCTACGGTGAAACTCAGAGCCTCCTGCATGCTAGGTACATGTGCCTGTGTCTGAGCAGATGGACACCTCCTCGAGGCTAGAGGAAGTGAAATAGCATGAAGCTAGCCCCCGGGGGGGAGACAGGGGGGCTGTTTTAGTAAACCTGTGGCTATGAGGGCTGAGAATGAGTCAGAGGAAGGGCTTCTAGGAATGGGCTGACTTAGTAATCAGCTGAGCCCAAGGGAGTCTCTGGAGTTTGGGAGGAGGTGAGTGTGGACTAGGCATTGAGGGACCAGGCCGAGCCTCACCCCAGCACCCACAGCTCAGGTCAGGTGTTACTGCCACTGTTTGCTGTCCTGGCTAACAGGACATGTGGCCTCTTGCCTCATCCGATGGTGAAAGCTCACCAGAGTTCTCAGAAGCCGGTAGCCACTGAACAGCCAATGGGACTCTTGTCCAGTTCTTTGATAGAAACAGGGCAGAACGTACTGTTTCTAAGCCTTTGACTCAAGCCCAGGATTTCCCTGGTGCCTGGACAATGTTGGCCAAGAGCTGGGAGCGTGGGAGGCACATGTTCCTATACTCAGTTCAGGGGAGCTGGCTATCAGGCAAGGCTGTCTCATCTCTCCCCACAAACCCAGGGTTTTCCAGCTCTCCATCACGTCCTACCCAAGACAAGTTCCAAATCCCTTACTTTTCCTTTTCCCCCAACCAAACACCCTTAGAAGTCAAGGAGAGTTTCTGAGCTATTACAGGTAACCGGTCTGTGGTGGGCTGACCAAGGAGAGCCAAGATTCAGGAGTTTTCCCAAACACCAGGCCAGAAAGCACTGCCCAGCCCAGAGAGGTGAGCGGGTGTGGGAGGAGGGGCAGTGAGCTCTTCCGCTCCTCCTCCTCCCTCTGTCCCTTTGTTCTACTTCTTTGCTTTTCTTCCCTCAGCAAAGGCTCACTGCAACCACTAAAGACAGCCTCCTGGGGTGACTAGACCCTGGGGATTCAGGAAGAGCTCCCTGCGGTGGGGGGGTGGGGTGGGGGAGCTGGACACAGTACAAACCACTGGAGCCGGGGAAAACTACCAAGATAAAAGTTTCAAACCAATACTCTTGTTGGACTGTTGGAGACTTCAGGTGGTCCCAGGCTGGCCTGAAACTTGTAATGTAGCCCAGGATGACTTGGAGATCCCCACCTCTACTGCTTAAGTGCTGGGATGAAGGTGCCACCATGCCCAGTTTCTAGGATGCTGGGGATTGAACACAGAGCCTCGCATTTGCTAGGCAAACACTCTAGCAACTGTACCTACTATACATCTCCAGCCCATTGGCTAGTTCTCAAAGCATCTAATTGCTTTCGAGACCAGTTGGGCACTGCTGGTTTAGGGGAGTCGGAGCCTGGAGTTTCTTTGAGATTTGGGGCTGCATTGCACTTTGTTTCTATCCAGCCCCTCAGAGAAGATGACCAAGCAGAACGGTTCCTGCTCTATGTAGGTGGGAATGGGGTTACAAGGCCTTTAAGCTACCTAATCCTTTTTTCAAGCTCATTGACATCGTAGTCTGAAATAACTACCATTAATGATATCCAGAGGGCTTGTAAAAGACAAACCTCCTTTCCAGAGTGATTATCAGGGCAGGTTTGTACCTAGTTCTGCCACACCCTTCTGGGTTGGTCTTGTTGGGAAGAGGCCAGGTGGCCTGACAATGTGGAGGGCCCTCATGCAGGTTGGCCTAGAAGGTGAGCTAAGTCATCAGGAGGGGCGAGGGTGGGGTGCTCCCTGATGCCTCAGGCTCTCTGTTTTAATTGGCCTCACCACCAGGCTCCTTCTTACCTCCCAGATCTCAGCATAAATGCCAGCCCCTCTAAGAAGAGCTATATTATCTTGTCACTCTTTACCACAAGGTCTTCATTAACCCTTTCTCACTCTGCTTCTCTTCTCATTCCTCACTGACTTTGTCACTTCCACTAGCACGTGAGTGAATCGCAGCATGGGGACAGCTGGTCTGGCTCACTCAGTTCATCCCAACACCAAAGGTTCTGCTCTGTGTGACAAAGAACTCGGAGATCTCCTTTGCTTTCAGTTCTAGGCACAAGTGAGTCTCCCGAGCCTGTCCAGACAAGAATGACAAGAAGACCTACTGTGTGTGCAGCAGCGTAGCGCTGAGAGGCCATTACGCCAACACCTTTTGAGAAGACCTGCATCACAGTAATGGAACGGATTGAAGAGCAGCTAAGCTGCCTTTGAAAGCCATGCCTACCTGCTCCCAGGAGCCTGAAGGCTAAAATTAGGGGTGTGTGTGGAATCTTCAGAATGCTGCATTCTAAGTCAGCAGGAAGTCAAGGGTGTGTGGTCCCTTAGAAGATGGACAGGTGGGAGGGACATGCAGAGGAGATTTCAGCCATGCCACGGAGAGACTCAGACATCTTTCCTTCTTCTGAGATTTGTAGATCATCTCAAGAGGCTTGTTTTATTGGAAATAAAGATTTTTCTCTACTTCTCAACATTGGGCAGCTGAGTATTTACAACCATTATAGTGTCTCAAACATGGCCCTCTTTATGATAACTGAAAGCAGTGGGTTCACACCTCTCAATGGATACAAAACCAAAGTTCCATACAGTCAATAGAAGTAGAGAGTAATTTATTACCTGCAGCAGGTGAGGAAAGCATGGGGCTCATTTCCAAAACAATCTCTCCCTCCTCCCTCCGCTCAGTATCGTGTAGGACAGGCTGTCCTTAAACGGTCTATGTACCTGAAGATGACCTTGAACGGTGATCTAACCTCCTCTGCCTTCCGAGGAGTACAGGCACAAGTCACCATGCCTGGTTCTTGTGATGGTGGGGACGGAACCCAGGCAGGGCTTTGTGCATGCTAGGCAAGCACTCTACCAACCGAGCTATATCCCTGACTTGTATTTTTATTTTATAGATGAAATATCTTAGATTACACAACGATACACTGTGTACTCTTTCCACTGGGACCGAAAAGTCCACATCAACCTTGAGAAATTTCAAGATGCCTATGAGTGGAATTCTCATACTTGAGAATTTAACAAAACAAAACAAAAAATCATGAAGAGTTTGAAATTTGCAGGGAAGCTTTATAAAAGTCATGTGTTTGTAGAAAACGATGCTAGCTATTTTTCATGTTGTTATGGTTGTTTTGTTTTTCTCTTTCCTAACATCTACTCTTCCCCTATCTAGGTGAGAACCGAGCTAGACCTCCACCATCACCCCTTGCTGATGCTCAAGACCAATCATATAGTTGGACCTGTTGCTCTTCGAGTTCAATCTGGCATGGGCAGGAAGGTGACAGAAGTGAAGAAAAAGGGAAGTGTTGGATAGGGGATGGAATGGGATGAGGTGACACCAGCTTCAGTACAGGAGCGAGCTGCCCATGTGCTTAGGGCTTGATGTGCTCCAATAAACATTTCCAATGCAAAGATGTCCAACTGCAATATTCCCAGAAGAGGGAAGAAAATCATGTATGTGGTGTTGGACCCCAATTTTGGGGGGGCCAATTCACAGGCGTGCACCTCAAAGTCCATCAAGAACCATACCAATTGCTGCAAAAGCATGAGGTTTAATCCGATAACGTTTGCAAACGGGCTTGCCCTCCAAAGCAGAGCAAGCCCCGATCTACGATTTGAAGTTGTATTTATAGGGAAAAGATCACAAGCACAGCTCACAAGCACAGCCCACAGGCATGGTATAGAGGTTGTGGGCATATGGTGATAAGTATTCGCTATAAATCAATAGAAGGCCATTTGGCCAGTCCAAGTTTCTTTGATCCTTGGGAAAGGGGCTCCTCGGACGTTTTCACAGGATATCAGCAAGTCCACCTGGACTTTTTGGCTTGGTCAGCCCTGTTTAGATAAGCAGTTAATTGAAGTTATTTATGACCTTACCCCGTTCATCAAGAAGGAGGCTTTCTCTTGCTCGTTAAAAGTTATTTATAATTTTATCCTGCCCTGCCAGGAAGGAGGGCTTGGGTGAAAATGGTGAAGGCCTAGCTAAGGTACATATGTATTTTTTAATTTTTATATAATTTTTTAAAACTTTACATTTGGAGTTATCTATGATCTTATCCTGTTCATCAAAAAGGAGCTCTTCAGTGGTATATTATGTATGCTATGCAAAGCAGGGTGAAGTTTGGGGAGAGAGACACAGAAGGCCAGAGTGCGTGTTCTTTCCCTAGCTAGAAGACAGTTGGATCACCACCATGACTAACATGAACACACTGGTCTTGTTGCCGGGACCCACTCATCCAGATGAGGTGGGTGTTGATAGTCTCACCTGCTATGATCCATCATTCCTCTACATGGTGAGGTCACGGATGCCAGGATAGATGTTTATTCTGAGTCCCTTTAAAAACAACCTTGGGATTCTCACCTTTCTGGTACCGACACTGCCAGCGACATAATCAGCTACGTTTTAGAGAGCCTCTTTGTCCATTTGCTGTCGCCATCATAAAATACATGAGTGGATTCATAAAGGAAGGTCTTATGCTGCATCATAGCATGGTAGATGGTAGCGTGTGGTGGGAGCATGGGTGAAAGCATTAGTGATGCCTAAGGAAGATGTTGAACATTCTGTGACAACCCACTTTCAGCCCCTAATCCAATCCCAAGAGACATGACCCACTTCCTTAGGATGTGCATTAATTCCTACTGAGCATGGTACCAAATAAGGCCTTAGGGAATTTTGTTTTGCTTTTTTCATATGCATATGTATACATTGTATATATGCATGTGTATATGCATGTTGGCATGTATGCAAGCCCACACATATGCAGAAGTTGATGTCAGGTGTCTTCTCCATCACTCTCTACCGTATTTATTGAAGTAGACCTCTCACTGAACCTGCACCAGTGGTTAGCCAGCTTCTCTGTTTTCCAAGTGCTGGGATAACAGGATGTCTCCGAGCCTACCTGGCTTTGTGCAGATGGTGGGGATCCAAATTCTGGTTCTTACATTTCCACTTTAAGGACTCTATTCACTGATCCACTTCCCCCACCATTTAAAGGGCCCATCACCTCTCCATATCATTACACCAGGGGCCTTGCTTCTACCATAGGAGCTCTGGGCCGTAAACTACATTCAAACCATAGTAGAAGGCACAACAGCAACTTCCTGCATCCAAATAGAATTCTAGCCTGTGCTGATGGAAAATTTTCACATATGGGAGCCTGGGTGGAGGCTGGTCACCTCCATTGGGGCTGCTCTGCTTCTTTCTCTGGTTTTCCATGAGGCAGAAGGGGATTTCCTATCAGGAACCACCATGGTATCTGTCTCAGCCAGCAGGAGGGGATTTTGGAAACAAGGTCCTTTATCTCTCTCAAAACACAATGCTGGTCTCTTGTTCAGTGCACTGGCTGTGGAAAAAAAATAAAGGTTATTTAAAGCGTGCACTTGTAGACCAGGGAATTGTGTTTTTGCCTGTGTTACAATTATTGCAGAAAGTATCAAAAGCAGCTGGGAAGGAGACGTGGGGTACATAGCCAAGATGGTAGCCCCGGAAAAGACTGCAGAGCTGTTCAAATGCAGTGTTATCCTAAACTGGAGACACGTTCTCCTGGTGGCATCTGAGATGACCTTAGGGTTCTCGTGGGCAAACAGAAAGAGGAGCACAGGCCTTCCCTAGGAAGTCAGCAAACGCAGCCTCTGATCCCATTAACACGATTTTACTTGCTGTAGCTTATTGTTACTCTTTCCTTCCATTTTCAGCAAAGGAAGCTGGTTTCCCACTTGTAACAATGACATAAAGTGCTCATTTAAAATACACTTCTTAAACACAGGAAGTGTAGATTAAAAATGTCAAGGAGATAATGTATTTTAAATGTGAAAGTGTGATTATTCAATAAACGAGCTTTTGAAAATAAGCCTAATCTCTTGTGCTACTGAGAAAGGTCAAGGCCACGGTCACAGCGGTGACTGACCAGGGTCTCCTGCAGAGATCATAGTAGAGACAGGATATCCACGAACTGGAAGAGCTAAGGTCACAAGTTCCCCATTTCTGTTCCTGGTTCTGCACACTGTACTCCGGCGTGGCTCCTGCCACACCTCCAGCGAGGAGGTCGCTCAGAGGGGACAGAACACCACTTGCTTCCCATCCATTGCTCAAATCCAGACAAGAGGTCATGGTCTGTGTCAGAGGTGCAAGCCTGGCCCTAGCCACACAAGGGACTTCCTGAAGTTTCTATTGCAAATTTTCTGATTCATTTTACCAAAGCTTTCCCAGAATTCCTTGAGGTCTTAGAACTTCTTTCTTTGCTCATCAAAAAAGTACGGGGAGCCACTTCTTACCTGTGACCTACAGATTTCAGCACAGCCAAGGGGAAACAGGGACAGAGGGAGACTTTTGGGGCTTGACACTATTTGACCTAACTTTAAAAAGGAGAGAAAACTTTCTGTTCTTGAGGTCTGGAGAAATTTGACTTGAAGTTCAGCTTAACTGAAAGAAGAAGCTGGGGTCCATGTCCAATAAAACTCAACAGCTAATCGAATCATCTGGCAACGTGTGGGTTCTGAAGCCAGGTGACTGGGCGAAAGGCCTCCTAGAAGTCTTACTATGGCCCTAGAAGTCTCTCAAGAGAGAAATGTCTGACAGAAGTGGCTGGGGAGATGTGTTAGTCAATAATATGTTAGTCAGTAAAGTGTTGGCCATGTGGGCATAAGGACCTGAGTTCAGTCCCCAGCCACTGTGTAGAAGGCTGGCTGTGATGCTGGGCACAAGTAACCCATGCTGGAAAGGCAGACAAGTGGGACTCTCTCACAAAACAAGGTAGGTGGTTACTAAGGAACAACACCTATGACTGGTTGGTTGAACACACACACTCTCTCTCTCTCTCTCTCTCTCTCTCTCTCTCTCTCTCTCTCCTATGGGAGGATGTGATTTTCTCCAAGGCCAGTCCTTCTCTCCTCTTCTCATTTTCTGTAGGGAAGGACTAATATCCACTCACGGTGTGTGGCCTAGTATGGGGTGGCTGAGACAGTATATCTAAATTTATGGGTTTCCCAGGTACCTCAAGGTGACATTTGTGGAGGACTAATAATCTCTCAAGGTATGAAGCCGACATTCCTTTGAAACCTGAGCCTTGGATGGTATTTCTCAACCTTCTAATGCTGCGACCCTTTAATAGAGTTTCTCATGTTGGGGTAACCTCTGAGATGTGACCCATGTGAAAGGGTTGTTTCATCCCCAAAGGGGTCATGACCTCAGCCTTGGCCTAGGACCAGAGGGATCAAACACAGGGGCCATGACCATCCCTCGAGGCCTAGAATCTTCAGACGATAGGAGTGTTTCAGGACCATATTTAGTTGTATGGATTTCCCTCTAGGGAAAGAGGTCACTAGGTTAGGGAGGTGGGAGCAGGAAGGGTTTGTGAGGCAGTGAGCCCAGAGAATAGAAGAACCTGAACACACCTCAGGTGAACTGGAGGGGCATATGGAAAGGAAAAGGCGATTTTGCCTGAAATTCTTGCAGTCCCATCATCTCTCATATGTGACCTGAGCAGTCAAAGAATTTTGCTTAAATCTTTGTAAATTCTCTTAGTTTTCTATATACAATGCCCTCTTTCAGATATTAGGCATTTTATTAGTGGTGAACCTTAAAACAGTCCAAATAAGGTCTGGTGAGATGGCTCAGAGTAAGGGCACCCATTGCCAGCCCTGATGACCTCAGTCCATGGAGGGAGGAGAGAAGCAGTTCCTGCAGGCTGACCACTCATTGTTGTGCATGTGCACCCTGCCTTCCCACAAGAAATGAAATGTGTTAACAAAACCAAACCATGTGTTGAAGGACCCAGGAAGAAATGCTTAGGGATCAGCTTAAATTTGTTCCTAAGGCTTCGCTGGCCTTTCTCATGCTAGTTATCGGATGAGGCCAACGGATAGCTTTCAACCTGACGTGCTAGAGGGAGTTCAAAGTCATCTTGGCCATCCAGAGTAGAGCTCACAGCAATGGGAATTCAAATTTAAGCTTAGATTGAAAACCCCACTTTGCTATCTCTGTCTATGGTATCTTCACATGTAAGTCACATGTGTCTCCATCACAGACCCTTGAGGGGGGTGAGGTATGGAGAGTCACTGTCAATCCCTTTGACATGTCCTCTAGGCACCCTCCTGGCTTCCCAAAGTACATGCTGAGACTATTTCATCTGTGAGTTTAGGTTACATTATTCCAACCCTGATTTCAAAGTTCGAAGAAAATATCAATCTTATAATAAAGACAATTATACTCAGGGACACAAGTTAGTGTTTGGGCAATGCAGAGACCTAAAATGAGAAGTAATGAAAATGATCATAGGCTCCTAACCATCACCACATCCCCAGCTTGACACCTTTGCTCCTTCACTACAGCAAGTGTGTGTGTGTGTGTGTGTGTGTGTGTGTGTGTGTGTGTGGTGGTGTCCTGGCAAACAGACACCATACGGTGGACTCTATGAAGACTTGGAGTTGTGAGAGTTTTGGGGGTTTGGCCGCAGTAGCCACTGACCATCTCAGGCCAAGGCTAGAGCAAGCAGGGCCTTGCAGAGTCTGAGGTGATGCTGTTGGGCCACATTTAGGGAAGCTTATGTAAATGTAGTTAACTTCCAGAGTAAACACACAGTGGGGTGGTTAGTTTCAATTATCACTTCATACAGCCTAGAATCACCTGGGATGAGAGTCACCAGAGACAAAGTCCAGGACAGGGTGGACTGTGGGCGTGCCTGTGGGGGGGGGACTGTTGGGATATGTGTAATTGATGTGGGAAGACTCTACTCTGCAAATAGAAAGTCCCAGTCCCAGTTTGGGGACCTGATTGTATAAGAGAAGAGAAAGTCAGTGGAGTACTAAGAATGCATACATTTATTATCTCTGTGTTTGGCTGTGACGTGACTGGATTCCTTGAGTTTTCTACAATTACAGAGTATAACCTGGAATTATAAGTCAAATAAACCTTTCTCCCCAGAGTTGCTTTTTGTTAGGGTATTTTATCACTGCCTCGGAAAGGAGACTAGGACACATGGCTTAGTCAGGAGGGAGCAGGGGTGGACGACTGGGGATTTCAGGACCTGAAGGTGAATGTCAAGGATGTGTCTCTGAGAAGGGTCTCTTCAGTCTTCCCAAATGGCTATGTGGCTGCCGGTCACATGATGAGAACAACTTTGTATTGTTGCTGTGCACTGAGGATGACCAGACGACTCTACTTTTGGAGAGAGACAGTCAGCAAAGAAGCAGGGATGGGGACAGAAGAATAGGGAGGCAAGGGGGAAAGAAGGTGGAGGAGAAAGAGGCTCACTGTAATAAGTTCCTTCAGTCATCAACTTGACACACAATTGAGAAGTCACCTCATCAGACTGGCCTGCAGGTGAGGCATTGATGTGGGAGGGTCCCCGCCCACTTCTGGAGGTGTCATTCCTGGGCAGGTGGGCCTGGAGTATATAAGAAAGGTAGCGAACAGGCCAGAGGGAGCAAGTCAGTAGGTAGTGCTCTTCCACGCCCTCTGCTTCAGCACCTGTTTCTAAGTTGCTGTCTTAAGTTCTTGTCCTGACGGATTGTAAACTGTATACTGAAATAGACCTGCCTCCCCGAGTTTTCCTTGGTCATTGCGTGTATCATTGTGGGTAACACGGCAACAGAAAAGAGACTAGGACATGCTTTCAGCAGGGACCAGAGGCAGTTCCACTGTCTCTCAGGAACCATACTTCCAGGGACAAACTGACTCCCTTCAAGGTCGGCTCACTGTTATAAAAATGAAGACAGAGCCGGGCAGTGGTGGCGCACGCCTCCCAGCACTCGGGAGGCAGAAGCAGGCGGATCTCTGTGAGTTTGAGACCAGCCTGGTCTACAAGAGCTAGTTCCAGCGCAGGCTCCAAGAAACCCTGTCTCGAAAAACCAAAAAAAAAGAAAAAAAAAATGAAGACAGATTGAGTACAATTGGGGAATTTTAGGTCAGGTCAGTTGCCTGTGTCCCCTGGGACATAAGATTTGGCTCCAGAGCATTTAGGCCTCAGGTTTTAGGCCATGAACAACACCTAATAGATGCCTGTGCGCCTGTTCCTCTGTTTCCGGCCTCAGGAGACAAGGCCTCTGTGTCTTGTCCTGACCTTGTTCTTTTCCTCTGGTTTGACCTGTTAGTAGGGGACTGATGTCTGGCTTTCTACAGTTCTGCCACCACAGGTACAGCCTGGTATAGTTTTAGGATATGAATTGTTAGCCCACACGCATATATTATAATCAACATTACAAAAACTTCATGGCTTAAAGCAATAATAAACACACTCTTTCTCTAACACAGCGTGGAGCGGTTCCATCTTAACAGCTTCCCTGAGCAGCAGCCGAGACCCCAAAGGGTGGGGCAACACCGCCTGAAGGCTGGACTGGCCTCCTCACAGGAGCATCTACTGGCTGTCTGCTGTGGGCCTTGGTTTCTCCTGGCACAGACCTGTGCATAGGGCAGCTTAATGTCTTTATGACATGATGGCTTGCTTCAAAGTAGAGAATTAAAGCCAGAGTGGTAGCATTTCTTTGTGACTAGGACTCAGAAACTGCACTGTCACTTCCCCACGCACTGTTGGTCTTATTCTAATGTGTTAGCCCCAGTGCATTGTGGGGATGTACAAGTCTCTGGAGTTAGGATCCTTGGGGGCCATTGTGAAGGCTGGCTACATAGGGTCATCTTAGGTATGAAGGGCTGAGTCTTTGATCCGCTGGCTCTTTATTTATTTATTTATTTTTTATTTTTTGGTTTTTCGCGACAGGGTTTCTCTGTAGCTTTGGAGCCAATCCTGGAGCTAGCTCTTGTAGACCAGGCTGGTCTCGAACTCACAGAGATCCACCTGCCTCTACCTCCCGAGTGCTGGGATTAAAGGCGTGCGCCACCACCGCCCGGCCCACTGGCTCTTTATGATATAAACTCCTGTTAAGGCACAGCTAGAATCATGCAGCCTCTGTGGTTCGTTCATGGAAGAACTCGAAACGTATTCTCCCAGTCAGGGAAAATACTAAGGTGGAGATTCAGAGAGACCTATAAACTTGTAGACTGGTAGAAACAATGCCTTGCCTGAAAAGTAAGATCACAGCAGTAGCAATGGAGACCTTGGCAGGGCGAGAAGGGGCCAGTATAGGCAGTGGCCAGCTTTGCAGCCCACTCAGCAAAGGCTACTTCCAAAGAGCAAGGGTCAGCTGGGTGCTGAGGGATGGATGGGCAGATCACTGGACAGTGGGAAGGAGAGAACCAGCAGGGATAACTTTCCTGGCTGGAACCACAGAATGAGAAAAAAATCTCTATGACCATCATCGCCCTGAGCCTGGCTGGAGTTACCAATCTCTGACTCTAGAATCATCTCACGCAATAGATTTATCATCCTGTAAACCCAGCAGCTGCTCTTGTCTGTTTCTGCAAACGAGAAATTCATCAGAAAGCTCTGGAGTGTTTCCACCTTGGCGGACCTGCCTGTCAAGTTAGAACAAAAGGGAATGTCACAAACAGTTTCCATTGTGGAAACGACAGCCCCGTGCTCCTTGGCTGGAGGCAAATGTGATTCCACAAATCCGGACCCCTCCCCGCTTGCTCTCAGAGAGGGAGTGTATATATGTGTATTTATAGGCCTCAACATTATTTTCCTTTGTTTTGGAAGAGGCCCTTACCTGCTGGGACCAGCGGAGGTCTGCAAAGAGCACGTGGGGCTCACAGGCCTGCTGGGACTGAAAAGTTTGAAAGCTGTATTGGCTTTCAGCCACCTCAGAAGTGCACTTCTACAAGCCTTTGATTGGATAGAAAACTATCATGTGCTCTCATTCCAGTGTTCAATGTGCGAGCCTGCTCAAGGCTTGCCCTGTAGCCTGCTTTGTTGCTCTCTTAGCTTGTATATTCCTTCAGGGCAGTGGCTCAGCTAAACCTCTTCCTTCCCGTCCTGTGTACCAAGAGCCCTTAACACACATCTGAATGAGAAAGAAAAGGAGAAGCAAGCGCAGGCATCTGCCTCCCCACGCCTACTTCCCTACTATCTGAAGTCAGCATGGCCTCACCTGCTTCCCTCTCCCTCCTGGCTTATTTACATTACTCTCCTCCTCCTTATTCCTCGCAGAATCTCCATGGCCCCCTGGGTGGAGAGCTGAGGAGCTGGGAGCTGAGCTCACACACCTGGCTGTCCCCCAGGGTGGAGACTTGTTCAGGCCTGAGCCTTGGGTGGGGAGATGTGGGGACCAGCAGGCCTGCACTCTGTGGTTGGCAGAGGTAAACAGTGTCAGGTAACAGACAGCCTTTTCCAGCCCTGCAGCACTTTCGGCACATGGAGAGAGGCCTAGTCCTGATGCCAACCTCCCAAGTCATATTCAACTGACAGGCAAGGTTTGCTGTGCCCGGCGGGAAGAGAGAGAGATGCATTCAACCACAGAAAGGCAGCCAGTTGTTCATGACCTCACTATGCATGCCTTCTGCTGTGGGACAGGGGTGTGCTACTGATCTAGTCCAGTCCCAAAGGGTGCCCTTGACCTCAGCTAGATGGCTGCCTCTCTCTCCCTTCACAGGCAGGGAAGAGAACGGAGACACAAAAACAGACATAAAGGCTGTCAGGACAGGTCAGCCAGAAACAGAAACAGCCCAACTCCTCCTGTTCGACTCCACTGGAAGAGGATGAAAAGGGCCACGGAATCTCTTCGCCCAGATGATATGCTGTTCTGAGACTCCCAGGAAACCTGTCTCCTCCCTCTCCCTTGGTTGTTCTGTCCTCTGCCTTGAAGAACAGGTCCAGTCATCTTTCTGCACGTGGAAGGATGACCAGTGCCTACTGGTCGTTCTTTCAAAAGCTTTGCCTGGTGTAGGCCCTGGGGCCCTGGTCTTCTGGACAGAATTCTTTTGGGAGCCATGAGAGAGTGAAGGCTGAGACCCAGACTACCAGGACAGGCTCAGATCACCGTGCTGACATTCAGTTTTTGCCTATAGAGTTTATACAGTGTTATTACAGCTGTGGAGTTAGTTGACGGAAATTCAGACGTGGTTTCTGTAGTTTCTATTTGTTAAAAATGGACTGTCTTTTGGAGGCTGAGGAGGTGGCTCAGTAGGTAAAATGCTCTTTGTGTAAGTATGAAGACGTGAGTTTAATCCCCAATACCCATGTAAAAGAGTGGTGGCCCACATCTGTAATCCCAGAGCTGGAGGGGCATAGACAGGTGATAGATACATGGAGCGCTCTGGCCAGTCACACCAAGTCACTGAGCTTCCGGTTCAATGAAAGACCATTGATCAAGAAATGAGGTGGAGTGATTGAAGAGGGTACTTAGCATTGGTCTCTGGAAACACACACACACACACACACACACACACACACACGGTCATGTTTCAAGAACATGAACATGTTTATAAGCACAGCTGAGTTGTGTACCTAGTACAGGGAATTCCCATCCCTGTCCACATACATGCACAGCCTCCATGGCACTGTGGAAGTGTCTGCTTTCACACACAGACTGATCTTATTTCGTCATCGTTGTCTAGAGCCCATGATTTACATGAAGGTCTCCTTGGTGAAGAGCGTTCCATGTGCTTGGATCAGTGCGAGAAGTTCTGTATCAACCACTGCAAACGAATCATGTTGAGCACTGTCACTGCCCCATAAACCTCCCTTTCTCTAGTCACCCTCCCTTTCCAAACATCCACCGATCTACTGTCTCCCTGGTTTTGTGTCGTCTGCTGTGTGATATGATTGCAATCTGTCAGTAACCCTTTCTAGCTGACTTTGGGCCCCTGATATATCACACACTTTATGTTTCTTGGTGTGCTTTCTCATCTTGCTAGCTCTTTTCTTAGTTTTTAGGGTGGAGTAATATTGTCTGATACATTTATTTAACTCATTTGCACTGCGGTTACAAAATTCCAGAGACTGGATAATTTATAAAGAACACAAATTTGTTTCTAATCGTTCTGGAGGCTGTTGACAAAATGCAAACAGAGAGTTTGCTGTTTGCCTTCGAGATGCCTCCCCATGGGGGTAACTACATGACAGGAGTGATCCTTCAAATTGTGTGTGTGTTGGGGGGGGGGTGTCAAAAGTCAACTTCAAGTGTTGTCTCTCAGGAATGCTTTACCTTTTTACAAGCTAGATTTTTTTTTTTTATTGGGCTCTGAGAATCACAGTAAAGCTAGGCTGGCTGGTCAGTGAGCATCATGGATCCTCCTGTCTCCTCCTCCCCTGTGCTCATTGTTCACCACCACATACAGCCTTTTAACATGGGCTCTGGGAACATGAACTCAGGTCTTCATGCTTGCATGACAAGCACTTTTCTGTCTGAGCTATCTTCCCAAACTCTTATTACAAGCTTCTTTTAATTGGAAACTTTAAAAGCACGTGCAAGTGTCTATGTGTGTGTGTGTGTGTGTGTGTGTGTGTGCGCGCCTACTACTTGTGGGAGTGGGTTCTTTTCTTCCACCATGATGGTCTTAGGGATTAAATTCAGGTAAAGCTTGGTAGCACGAGACTTTGCCCACTGAGCCAGCTGACTGGCTCACAAATTTTGAAGTAATGACCTGAATCACCTTGTAAAGGCCTTTTTTCCTTAAGGCTATCAAACTGGTTGTTAAGTTTCATCAAAGGAATACCAAGAGATAAGTTCACAAAAGGGGCTGTTCAAGAAAAGGTGCTGGGGAAGAAGGAGAACTCGGAGACTATGCAGGCACAAAAGACAAGAAGAAAGCTCCCACAAAGGAGTCAGGCACTTGCTGCTGGGAGGTGGGAGCTGAGGAAGTATCTTGGAAAGTTGTAGGCTTCTGGAGTGGGAGGCACGGTGAGTTTCCACTGAGTGTAGGGGTAGCTGGAGATTTGGGGCGCTTGGAGATGCAGGTGTAGTTGTGAAGGCTCAAGCTAGTGGGGCTGAGGGAGACGCACAGATTTAGGGGGCTAATCCTCAAGTCCTGAGCAGTGGCAGCAGAGGAGATCCTGGGTGGGAGGCATGCTGGTCCCTAGAGCATGTGCCAGGATGGGGCTCACCCTAACAGGCCATTTGCCGGCTATCTATTTGGATACAGTAGGGTAGGGTTGGGAGGACTATTCACAATGAAAGTTTGCTAGACTCTACACAGCAGGGCAGGCTGGGGAATGTGAGGGTCTGCAGGGGCAACCAGGCAGCAGAACTTTGGGATCCGAATCTGGAGACAGTTTGGTCTCCACCAGTGGCCAGTGTGTAATAGGACCAGGAAACCACCTAGCCAGCCTTGCTGACTGACAGTGAAAAACTCAGAATCAGTCAAATGGAGAGTACAGGGTTATACGGAAACCCCTCAATGTTTCAGGAATTTGATTTAGCTCCAAATAAGGCTAATGCACTGTAGATGATTGATGTTCCTAAAGTCTTCGATTTACTGCCCACTTCCCCCTCTTACCCACCCACCCCATCTCTGTTTTTTTGAAGAAATTCTGATTTAGTTTTCTTGGGGCTCAATCAGGCTCGGCCTCGGCAGGACTTAGATGCTTTGCCTGTGTCATGCCCTTTATTTATAAGTTACACAGAGATCCATTATTCACGAAGGTACTAGACAGGGATATTACTTCTTCCCTTAGCCAGCTAGGCTCCTGCTGTGCAGATCTTCCCTTCCTTACTCATTGGATAAGTGATAGCTCGCATAGGAAAAGGCAGGAGAGATGCTCCTTTCTTTTCTTTTCCTAAACACAACTGTTTAGGAAATATTAGTGCATTGAAATATTCAACATGAAGTAAAATGTTTAACTAAAATTTACATTTATTTCTATTGTGTGTGTATACACATGTGTAACATTTAATAAATTATCGCCCAAGCCAGCTATCTTTAGGATATATACTTTAATAGGAGTAAGGAATACAAACAGATTTACAATACCAGATCCTGGATCCCGCGCTTTTCCGAAGACGTGCGCCAGACCAAGAGCCACAGAGAGAGAGCTCACATGTGAACTGAGTCTTTTATACATCAGGCGGGACCTGATGGTCCAACCCAGAATAATTAGCTAATGACGTGGCGTGGCTATTAGCCTGATTGGCTAAAACCTTTCCCCATCATACATGTCTATATATTTGAGCACGCATATACCATGATGCATGTGTGGAGACGACAGCTTGTGGGAGCCAGTTCTCTCCTTCCGTCACATGGGTTTGACGGATTGAAACTTGGGTTGCCAGGCTTGGTGGCAGGTGCCTTTATTCACTGAGCCATTTCCTTCGCCCCACATTTGTTTTTTTAAAGAATCATGAAGCTGTGGGTGTTAATGTGTTCTCATTCACTGTAATTTCATCCTAACTGATGCTCAGCTGTATTCAGATCTTTGAAACCTGCTCTTGTAGTTGCCAGTCTGTGGCTCATCGTGGCCAGGGAGAGAGTGAGGTTTTCTTCAGATCCATATTTATCATCCTCTGAGAAGGCCATCTTCTGCAAAAGCAGAGGACACTGGTATCAAATTCAGTTTTACAAAATAAGAAAAATGTACTTCTATTTTGATGTTATCTTGGAGGAAATCATATCTAGAACAGTCAAATGTGTCACAAATGACTTAGAAGACCAGGTTCGACCAGGGAAGATTACAGGTTTCAAACAATTATAAAGTGAGTGAGGGTAGGACAATGCTTTGAGAAACTATGGGAAAGACAAATCCGCACTCTACAGGTTCCCAGAGTCCCAGGAAAGACATGGGCAGATTTGAACATGAGTTCAGAGGAATTGTGGGAAATACCCAAGGCTCTTAAGCTGTATGTACGGCTACACGTTTTCCTGGAAACAGTCAAGGTAAACAGGTCCTTAGTGATTTTAAGTTATCACTTCATATGAGTAACCATGGGCTGGTTAGCTTCTGTCCATTTGACACAAACTAGTCACCTGGGAAGAAGGAACCTCAGCTGAAGAACTGCCTCCATCAGATTAGCCTGTTGGGCATTTCTTGACTGATGACTGATATGGGAGGGCCCAGCCCACTGTGGGTGGCGCTACTTGAGCAGGTGGCCTGGGTTATGTAAGAAAAGATGAGCAAGCCACGGAAGCAAGCCAGAAAGCAAGCAGTATTTCTCCACATCTGCTTTAGCACCTGCCTCCAGATGTGGGCTCCTAGCTTGGCTTCCCATGATGGTGGATTGTGACTTGTAAGGAGCCCTAAGGTGCTTTTGATCATGGTGCTGATCATACTGACAGAGAAGCAAACTAGAATACCATATGCACGTGAGACCTGTGTCTTGTGGTTGGTTGGAGATGGCGTAGACGAGTAGAAATTAAAACTCCGTATTCAGAAGCTCTAGCTTCCCTCCAGATCTAGGGAGATTCATATTCTAGTACATTCCTAATGGGAACAAGGTGCCCTGGACAGAGGGATGTTAGGTTTGTAGGCTGAGCTATCACTTTGCTTATACATCTGAAAATAAGTATTGTGTTGGATTTGTATACTCACAATATTAAACACAAAATAGACCTGGCTAGCACAAAAGTCTATTGGGCATCAGGTCAGTAGGAAAGTCTTCATTGATTCCGGGGAGACCTGGGGATGCTGTGATCACAACTGCTGCTAGATAACTGGTTTCCCATTATCACTTTGTGTGCACACACCCTGACAGAGAGCACTGAGCATCTAGGAAGGGATTATCCTTATAGTAAGTGGACTCACTGGGGGGAGCTAAGAAAGAAATCTCAGCTTCAACTCTAAACAAGTTAAGGCAATGTAAGAGGACAGATACATTAAGATATTATTCATCGTTCATGTACAGAGATCGACTAGGCCATCACAGTATCAGCATTACTAGGAGGAAACAATGGAAAACCTATGTGATCAGAGCTGTGTATGGTGGCACGTACCTGCAATCCCAGCACTTGGGAAGCAAAGGCAAGAGGTCCACCATAGCTTCAAAGCAGCATGGGCTACATAGTGAGTTCTTGGCCAGTCAGGGATCCCCAGAAAGACTGTCTCAGAAAATCATCCCAAATACTTGAATGAAAATGCCCTTATGTAGCCGGGTGGTGGTGGCGCACGCCTTTAATCCCAGCACTCGGCAGGCAGAGAGAGGCGGATCTTTGTGAGTTCGAGACCAGCCTGGTCTACAAAAGATAGTTCCAGGACAGGCTCCAAAGCTACAGAGAAACCCTGTCTCGAAAAACCAAAAAAAAAAAAAAAAAAGGAAAATGCCCTTATGTAACGAAAAAAAATCCACGGCCAGCTCCCTCTTCCGGCATCTGGATCTAGTGAAATGATGTGAGTGAGGCCTGGTCACTTTTATTTCTTAAAGCACCCCTGAGTGCTGGTCATGCTCAGACAAGTTTGAGGACTGAGCCGAGGTCACTGAATGTTGCCCAACAGAGGAGCCGCTCCTGAAGAATCCTCAGCTCCTGTTATTACTGTTTATTTTCTCCCATGAGAGAAGCAAAGCATGACACCTTTAGATAAAACAACACTCCATTTACACCATCTGAACCACTTGCTTCTCTAACTCCGGAAGCTGAACAAGGCCACTGTGACAGGAATTAAACTCCATGATACTGTAGATGGGACCAGGGCCTTGCTTGTGGGTGTTGCAGATCCCACCACAGGTATAAGAGACATGTCTGAATTTGAATTTCCACAGTGAGCAGGCTGAGAAACCTAGACATCAGAATCTGGGCTTAATCAAATTAATGAAGACAACTGCTCTTTGCTTTACTACTGTATCTGGAAGATGGGCATATGGTCAGCTGTCTGCAATACAATGGTGACTTCTGATTTCACTGTGTCCTTTAAGATCACACGGCTCACAAGATTTCAGACTATTGTCCTTTCTTACTTATTAATGAATTTCAAAACGGTATATTATTTGGAATTTCCTTAACCATTGTAAGGTTTGCATGACCTACACCCCCCAAGCTAAATCATCAAGTTCCAGTGGATGCCCCACCCCACAAATATCAATCAGGCAAGAAATGTTTTGGGTTATTATGTGTGTAATTTTTTTTTAATTGTATAATTCATTTATACAAAGAAATCATTTGATCGATCTATTTACAGTCTTTTCCAATTTTCATTTCCACTGGAGATATATTTCACATAATGGCTAACGATGTCTTGAACTGATCGCCAGTTTAAATCTGGGCTTACATGGGACCTCAGTCCTCCTCCCTCCTTTAAAGAGCATGACCACATTTCTAACACAAACATTTTGCAGCAAAGAATCACCAGCTTCTTTTTTAAACAAAGAAATCCAACCAGAATTAACCTAACATGGTCAAATTTCCAACACATTTTACGGCTTCTTTTCAAATTCAGTATTTGCAGGTATGAGAAACCAAAGCAAATACAATTCGCACCCCCTCTGGCCTTCTACAACTTCCCACACACCCTCAAGTCAGACTTTTCCTGTCTCCGCTCCTCCGGCCAAGCCAGACATTTTTACTTTAGACGAACTCCTCTTTCCCTTCCCTTCTCTTCACTGTTCCAGTCTCCTGCCTTCTCTTGCTTTCCAGACAACATGAAAACTTTCACCAAGTCCTTCTTGTGGTTCCTCTCAGTAGTCTAGAGTATACTAAGTCATCCCATGGGTCTTTACTACCCTGACATGATACACTGTAAAAACTGCAGTTTTCTTAATTGGCTCAACAGTATGGCTTGGTTTCACTTAGTAAAATTAATACGATTACACACACACACACACACACACACACACACACACACACACACACACTTTAATCAGGAAGAAAAACTTTAAGGACACGCCAATTTTTAAAAAGGCATTAACGTAAAAAAATAAAAGCAAATACTAAAAACTACTTTACAATAAAAAATTAAATAGTTGGCAGAATAAACGAATGAAAACTGAGGAATGTGCAGTGAAAACCTGACACAAGGCATTCCAGTTGACAAAACGGAAAACACACTGTTTTCCAAGGAAGCAGTGCTTCACTGTAAATACGGAAATATTTGAAACTCAAAAATCTTCCATGTAGATTGTAGGTGTCATTATTAAAATTTCATTCATCATTTGAGGTTTAACAAGGAACACTGATAGAATTTCAGCATTTACAAAACTAAGTTTGGCAAACACTGTAAATATCACATTTGGTTGCAATTGGGAAGTCAAGGTGAACCCAGAGTCAGGACAACACTGGTTTCATATATATTTCTTCTGATAAAAAATACCAGGTTGGTATGTTCCAATGAAAATACCTTTTTAAAGTCTGCAATTTAACAGTAATCTGTGTATCTTTAGCTGCCATTAACAACAACGACAATGACAATAACAAGGGGGGAGGGAGGGGGAGAGAGTAAGAGAGAGCGAGAATCCCAAACCATGAACACGTTACAGCTGGTACAGAGTAACCCTAGGATGCTCCCATTACAAGAAAAAACTGTACAAATTTATAAATAAACAGCCTTCCACCAGAGAACACACATTTACACCAGAGTCTCTTTCCTGTTGCCACCTGACTGGGCTTTGTCCCGTGCTCTTCGCAGGCCAGGCTGTGCTCGATGTGCCTTTCCGCTCCTGGTGTCTTCTGCGGTCTGCACACTGGAGCCACATTCCAGCGCACTTTCACTGTCTACCTGCATGAGCCCAGGACCCATGGACGACCTTTGCTGGGCTTGGAGATTCCCAGCTGGGGGGTTGTTCTCCTCACACTCTTCCTGCAGCTCTGGGGGGCTGGCAGCCCGCTGGAAGGGGGCGATGGCGGAGCGAATACAGTTGAACCACTGCTGCTTATGGAACACGTCATTGGCCTGGAGTGTGTGCGACTGGCCTGGACAGGGGTCTTGGAAGCGGACTCTAAAGATATTTTTAGCTGAAGGGAGAAAAAGGAATCAAGATTAAAAAAGTGATCACATAATCTAAGGAAAGTTCTAGTATTTATGTGACACACACTCTTAAGATGGCCACTAGCCAGAGGTCCCTGACCAAGTTCAATTTTGTGCCAGTACATAACTGGGGAATGAGTTTATTCTTACACTTCTTAAGGGTCAAGTCAAATTACAGTTGTTTCTTCTCGTTACTGTTGTTTTTCGAGATGGGGCTCTCACTCTGTAGCCCAGAATGGCTTCAAATGTGTGGCAATTCTGCTTCAACCCTTTTCTCCCCACCCAATCTGGGTCCTTTGCGAACTTATTCTAGAACTTATATCTTACCCTTGTCTGAGTTGCCAAAAGCCCCTCGGAAGGAACCACCCATGCGCACATCTCCATCCTGAAGGTCTTCCAGCACCAGCTCCTGCACAGGGATTGGCTGCCGGTAAACCTGGTAGGAGTGACGTTCATTTCGTGTGACAGGCCGAGTCAAAACCAAGATGTCTTGAAACAGGAAAATGTATAGTTTCTGCAGAAAGGAAGAAAAATCCCAAACTTCTTAAATAAGGAACTTGACTGGTAAAGAACTGGATTTGACATTTAGAATTCTGATTTCTCCTTTATAAATGGCATCATAAAATAGTGGTCTCAAGGCCATGTAGGTATTACTTAGAGCATTAAACATCAGGCTACCTAACGTTCTTTTCTTTCATTGGGCCTGAACAGGTCAGGCAACAGCTGAGTAAACATGATGTATCGCCAAGACCTGCAAATCAGCAGGAACAGGTGTGAAACTCCAGTCCCGTCTGCATGCTGCTCCAGTGTTCATGGCTCATCTGTCTACACAAGCCTAAGTCTGTACAGAACAGTTGGGCCCTGGGATAGAAATCAGATAGGCTGGATTTCAACTTGTTCTTAAACAGCCCCCAACTTATACATGCGACACTGGAAAGCACATATAAAACAAAAATACCATTCCTGACTCCTTATCCAGAAGGTTCTTTTGTAATTAATATTTAAAAAAATAAAATTGCTTTATTTAATCTGCTGCAGAATTTCAGTGTTGTTAAAGCTACTAACATCACTATAAAAGATCCATCTCCTGAGGTGTGTGTTTATGAAGCATTATGAGGCATTAACAGGAGACCCCAGCCACACACACTGGTTTACAGTTCACAACTGGAAATGAATGACTACTTGCCGAGGTGTTTAAGTATTATTTTATTCTTATTTATTCAGAAACCAAACGCTTGCTTTACCAAAGCTGGTCACATAAAGAAGCAGCAACCTTCTTGCGAGCAGTGGGCTTATTTCTCCAAATCTGCCTCATAATTTTGTGCGGAAAAGGAAAGTAATGGCTTCCTTCTGGTTTGTACTCTAACGCACTCACATGGCCACTTTTATTCTTCAGCTCCCCATGGCACAGCAGCACTTTGCTCGCTTCGATCCTGGGGTCCTTCTGCTTCTCGTCCAGGTACTCCAGCTTGTCGATGTAATACTGACACTCGGATTCACCTTTCTTCAAGTTGATGTCAGAAAGAACTCCTTGTATTATCAATACCTAAAAATGATAAAACAAACCAGATGGAACAGGTGCTGTATGTCAACCTCTCTCCCTCCAGAGAAAATATTCACAAAGAACGGAATCTAAAGCCTGAATGGATCCTAGAAATCAGTTCAGCCAGTCTCTTCATTATACACGCAAGGACTCAGTCCCAGCCACACTCAGTGCCTCGGGACAGTGGAAGGAACCAGATCCAAGCCCAGTCTCTTGACGACATGAGAACTGAGAGGATCACTCTATGCTTCTCTAAGGTGACTGATGCTAAACTTGGAACACTTATTACTTACTGCTTCCTCCAGCAGCTGAACATCTGGGTGGTCTTTTGCAGTATGTTTAAGGATTTCTTTTAACAGCAAAGGGTATTTGACGAGGCGACTTCGAGGGATATCCAGAAAACTCCAAAGGTCTAGTTTTCGACTGAAGGGAGACTCCAGACAGCGCTGGAGGAAGTCCTGGACTCTTGGGTCTTGTTTCTTCTGATCCAGAAGAGCCTTGGCTGCCAGTTGGTTACTACAGTAGCCTTTGTAGGCATTCAGGCCCGGTAACTAGAGATTAAAAACAAAGCATGACACAATGCTGTTACGACTGAGTGCATTAGCAAATGAGGAGCACAAAGCACAAAAGATAGCACAGCTACATGTGTGTTTCACAGGCTGTGGCCATTTTCCTGGCTCAACTGAAGACTCGTGACTTCTACGCCTCACTAAGATGCCAGCTATTTGTGCTCCCAGACACGCGAGCTGCTTCTGTCACAAGCCTCACAGTCCTGACACTCCGTGAGCCTGCTCCTTCTCCTGTGCGGTCATAAACATAGAAACAGCCTTCAGTTCTGAGTCCCGAGGAATTCTCCTTCAACAGCAGGCACTCAGGCATGTACATGAGAGACTGTAACAGCTGACACATAGTATTATGGGAATTCTGCTTAATCAAGGGCGTTATTTGCAAGCAGGTCTGTAACACAATCAAGCTCTGTGTTTTTTACAAGATTATAAGCTCATATCATCACAACTTTGCTGGAGTTTGGTGTTTCATAGTTTTTAGAATCTAGTGGAGTAACATCCCAGGCTGCAGCACGGCCTGTTACATATGATGACCTGCTGACATACCCAGTTCACGAGAATGTGACCGATCTGTTCCACTGTCCCATCAGGCTTGGTCGCTTCTCCTATTCTTGCCAACAAATCTGAAGTGTACAAGAGCAAAAAGAGCAATGATATACTTATTGAAAAAGAACTGGTAAGTACCACATTATTATTATTAACTTAAAATTACATGTTCTATTCAGAGACAAATGGAAACTAAAAGCAAAGCTGACCTTCATGCAGAGGTATGTAAGCGTCCAAATCACCAAATATATGTGTGAGTTCCTCTTCTGACATGATAGATAACTTTAACATGGGATCATGGTAGGCCTATTAGAGGGGAAGAGAGCATCACACAAAGAATGGGCATAGGAAACACATGAGCAACCTGTCCTTGACTGCACCCTAGTAACTCCGTAGCAATGACATAGTTTTGGAGAGACTTCAGTTATGTTCACCCCTAAAGGCTTACTAGAGGTTACATTTGAAAAGCTGTGTTTCAATCTCAAATCAGACATGTTTTCAGCAGTAAAATGCTTTTACTTTCCACTTCAAAGGTTAAGAATCCACCCTCTAGAAGCCGTGAAATGTCATTTGTAAGAACTGGCACGTGTCAAGTGACTACTGACCTTCCTAGCAAGCTTGAGGTCCTCGATTAAGTCCTGTTCGCCTCGGGACAATTCATATATTGCCTAAAAATATCCAGAAACAGAAGAAGTCAGAAATGAAAATGATGCAATTGATATTTACAGTGCTTGATGTTTTAAACAGCTCTTTTAAAGAGACCTGGTCTGAAAATTCTAGTTCAGGATGGACTCTCAAGTAAATTTGCATTTTTTTTTCTATCATTTACCCACCAGAGTTGCTGAATCTGATAAGCACCACCCATTACAAATTGTTACGGACTGGGGGCTATGAACAGTTGCTTAAATAAGAAAATTAGCATCTATTTCTTCTGACAAGACATGCATTTAAAAACTCTTTTCTTTCTTGGTGTAACTCAGTAAACACGGCTTGGGTACTGAGTGCCAGCATACCTCCTGACGTTTGATCTCTCGAGTGGTCAGGGACTCCTTCATACTGATGTCTAGCATCTCCGACCATAGCACACTACTTCTTCTCTTGGTGGGTGTTGGGACTGTAGACCTACTACTGAATGACTTCTGGGCAGAGGCTGGAGATCTATGGTCACCACGAAGGGTAAATGACTTAAAAGAGACAAATGAAAGAAAAAATAAGATTTGGAGGCTACAACAATTATCTTATATTTAAAAAAAACACATTATAACAAATTAAAATACACTTTTTGAGAATATTTCAGTATATAAAGCAATCATTTAAGTTTTAATCTAACAGGCAAAACTATTTATCAACTCCAGTTTTGGGGAATTAAAATGGTCTAAGAGGAGCCTTTGACAAAGGGTCCAAGTGAACAGGGCTTATACAAACACTGCTCTGTTAAGATGTAGAACAACGCAAACATGTTTGTACAGCTCAAAGGAAAACAAATTGTAGGCGTCTATAAAAAGCGTCCTAAGCACACTCTTCCTTCTCTCCGTTTTACCTGTATGGTTTGACCAAAGCGCCTGACTGCTCCATTTCTGACGGGAGAGATTAAGTTTGCCAAGGATGTGACCCGAGCTAGAGGCCGAACTCTTTTATTGCTTGGCTCCTGGGAAAACAAAACCAGATTACAATAAATATGTGTTGAGGTGTAATGATTTCATACAAGCCCAGACAAAATTAAACCCTCTTTTTTTTTTTTTTTAAAGATTTTTATTTATTTATTAAGTATACAACATTCCTTCCATGTATGCTTGCATGCCAGAAGAGGGCACCAGATCTCATTACAGATGGCTGTGAGCCACCATGTGGTTGTTGGGAATTGAACTCAGGACCTCTGGAAGAGCAGTCGGTGCTCTTAACCTCTGAGCCATCTCTCCAGCCCCCAAAATTAAACCCTCTTACAAAACAGTGCTTGTATAAGACAGGGAGACAGGGAACTACAAAAATGACTGTTGTTCTTCATGTTAAACTAGATCAATCCCGAATAACAAGAGCTTAAGAAAACCAGTGTCTCATCCCTGTCCCAGTACTGTGTGAGGCCACTCTGAACTGCTTTAGCTGCAGCATCACCTTAAACACGTCCGACACTGAATTAGGTCAAAGAATGCTCAAGCCCAGGCAGAGGGGAGGTTCAAAGGACTCTTAGGTTTGGACAGGCCTAGAATCCTGGCTCCGGCTCTTGTAATGGCCCAGCCAAAGCCTCACTTATCTGGGCTAAGAACCAGCAAAGCCTTTAAAATATCGCATAGCAAGTATGCATTAACATTCATGGATTTCAAAGCTTCACAAAGTTAGTGTGAGATACACTATATCACCAGATGACTTTAGACAGTCACCGAAATATGGAACTCCAGATAAGGGGATCTGCAGGGGGAGCATACACTGTTTGCATTTGGGGCCTTTAAAGTGTCACACATGATAAAATAATTCTGACGAGAGTTCAGAAGGATAATTTAAAATTACATTAAGGTCACCAAAGCCAGGCATGGTGGTGCACACCTTTAACTCCAACACTCGGGAGGCAGACTCAGGTAGATCTCTTTGAGTTCAAGGCAAATTTGGTCTACAAAGGGAGTTAAAGACAGGGCTACAGAGACCCCGTCTCAAAAAGAGACCATCATTAAATTAAAAGGTGTAAAAACAACCTTATAATGTAAAAATGAACTGGGAGAAAACTTTGAAAGTAGGCAGGAACTTAATGAGTCAAACAGCCCAAGCAGCATGTGGGCACACACACACAAAGCAACGCCAATGACAGAAGAGACTTCAAAGGGAATTCAACTTTGGAGGCTTTAAGAGACAGAGTTGGAAACCACTCCCTCCCTCCTCCAAATACTAACTGCGAAGCAAAATGTAAACTATAAAACCACGATGAGCTGAAAAAGAAGCCTTTGAGACGTGTAGTAAAATGGCACACGCTGCATGATGGAGGACACGTGTGAATGTCTTCACCACACATCTGTGCTGACTGAGTGACACAAGCGTGTGCAGGGGCAGCCTGAGGCATTCCTTTCCATTTAGTAAAGACAGCACAAAGAGTCTCCTGTTTGAATGGAGATAGAATTACCTCACAAAGCAAGATATGCCAACATTAACCAGACACAAAGCAGCTGTCACGACTCTCTTGTGCTTTGGGAAGCAGAGGTTAGCACCTCTTCCCTGTTCAAAGCATAAAAATTTCACTTCCCAGTAAATCACCAAATCTTTAATTTCCAGTGGAAGATCCTTAGAAAGGTGCACCTCCCAGGGAGTCAGAAAGTAAAAGTCATTGTAGCAAAGAGGAAAGGGATTTTGACATTATTGTACTAAATAAAATTACTGATAGATTCTTGTCTTTATAAGGCTAGTTATTGTAAAACTACTAATTTTTTAGTAATGAAAAGTTACAACATGTTTAACATGAAGGAGGCATTATTATCATTATGATTATTCCTGTGCTGAGGACTAGCCCAGGCCCTGTGAGTGTCAGGCCGGCATCCCTCTCACTAGAGACTTAGAGACTTACACTTAGGTAACAACATGTTCATTGATGTAAAAACACATTTATAGTTTATACAGTTTATAATTTATACAGATTTCGCTCATGCATTTCTTTAGGCTAAACACATTCATAGTTCTTTAAAACTAACTACAATCTCTCTCTACAAAGGATCTCATTATTCAGTCTGTAAAATCTAAAATGATTTATAAGAAAGTATATTATACTTGGGTGGGTTTGGACAGAGGATTGCCAAGAGTTCTAGACAACCTGGTCTAGCCTGGGTGACCCGAGAAAAAACAAAACAAAATAAAACATACAAACAAAAATGGCAAACACGGTGGAACAACCATTTGGGAACTCCTACTCAAATAAAGAAAAATTTTAATGGAAGGTAAAGTGTAACACTGTTTGTTTCAGGATAGATACTGTTTGAAGAAAAGATCATACATGAAGTTTTATGTGGAGAAGTGAAATGGATTAGGCACTCAAGAGTCACCAAAATGGCAGGGGCAAAAATCCCTATCTTTAGGAACCTGGCTTTATAATGTGGGCTGTGTAAATCACAAGCAAAAGTAGTTTTTCTTCTACAGGTCCAAGTGAACCACTTTAGTTACATGAATTTATTAAGGACATGAACATCTGTATTATAACTGTTGTTAAACCCACATTCACCTCTCCCCATAGACAGGACCCAGCAGGGACATCTGGAGGTGATAAAAGTGCACACCCACAGGCACCCACACCCACATCTCCAAAGGCAAGGCTTAATTATATAATGGAGGTGGTGGTGACTTGCTCAGAGTGCTGGAAGCTCATTACAGCAAACATAAACAGCTTAAAGACATCCATGGACACTGACACCATACACTCTCCTCTCAAGACAAGCAGCAAATCTGGAATCCAGAGTGTTAGGGGGGCTTACCCTCAAGGAACTTCTGTAGGCAACCTTTTATGAGGGCTAAGTTCACTTGGAAGGGAAAAACACGCTCTCAGAAGTCTATGCTGTTTACGCAGGCTAATCTTTAACCAACTGTCTAGTTCAGACAGCCAGGGCAACCATCACCTTAGGAAATCTGCCTGATCCTGGGCTTTTAAGTTACTGATTTTCCCAATTCACCTCCACTCACTTTATGTGCTAAAATATTTTCTGAGTGACTATAAACAGAAAATGAAGTCTCCTTTAAAGTCTGACTGGGATGTATCTCTATAAACACAGCAGCTTGGATGAAACCCTTCGTGAGCTTTTGTAAAGGTTTTTTTTCCCTAATGATGCCATTTCTGGGCATATTTTAGAGTCAGTCAAACAAAACTTTAAAAAGAATGAGTCTCGCATTATTCCTTTAGGATTGCTTATGCAAGAACTTTAAAACCAGAAAAAGAATTTAAAAAGTTTTTTTTTTTTGTTGTTGTTGTTGAGAAAGATGAAGACAACATTTGATCACACAGTATCCTCTCTTTACACTTAAGTCATTAAAGCTGCGTTGACGGTTCTAAAGTCTGAATCCCACCCCTGGTGATCTTAACGCCCCAATTAAAGGGGCCAGGAGAACACTGTGTCTCACTAACCAAAAGGCTCACCCTTGATGGCCCAAAAGATAGCTGGCTAATTTGAGTATTTCCAGTCATGGCATTGTATGAAGCACATTCTCTTCCAAGAAAATGCTTATTCATCTTATAAAACATAAGTACACAAGAAAATCCAAAACCAAATAACAAAACTCACTATCAGCCCCCAAATAAAGGCGCATTTTCTGAAAATGGTAGTTTAATACCCCAAATGTATGTATAACAAACAGCTTCCCTAACAAACTGCTCACGCGTAAAACAATCACACCTATTTTGGCAAAAAAACATCACTATCATTAAGAGATTTGGTTAGTTGAACCCATAACCATTTCTACCACGTAAGTGAGCAGGCAGCAGGACACCGAGAGACACAATCAACTGCTAAGATTACATAAAATGCATAAGATAACTTTTTTCATAAACGTTCATAGAGACTTTTGAAAGTCAAAATGATTTCAAAGCAAGGCAGTCTGAGTGTCAGGGTTCCACTGGCTTGAATCCTCTCTCAGAAGGAAAAAGGGCGCAGGGCAAACTTAACTATATGTGGAAAGGAAAATGAACACGGGTCCCGGGTCAGGCTTTACTCACTTGTCCACCAGTGCTGAGAGGAAAATATTCTTATTTTTACTTCCTTCCCTAAAACAGTTCCTTAGACTTAGTAATGTAAGGTAAAAACAAAGACAACCCATAAAAGCACAGCCATATCAAACATGAGAAATGTCTACTCAGCGACGCATATGTATTTTAAATCTTCTTTGTATGTAAGCTGTACACAATCTAGAGATGTTATATACAAAAAAGCTGCCTAAACTTAGACCACAGTTCCTAAACACATTTCAGGCTTGCTTAAAAAGTTACACATTTTAAGTTTTAATACGATTAAAAGTTTAAAGTGAAATTTTAAGGTCTTAGAAGTTCTGCGGAGTTGGAAAACATTCCTTTGATCGATCTGTTTCTCTTACCTCCTGCTCCCTGAAGGGCTGGTTATTAACATCTAGGACTCGGATCGTCCTTTTAATGGGCAGAAGACCTCCGATCTCATCATGAGCCACCATGCTTTACAAGTGGCCCTTCAAACCCTTCGGGTTAGTCCACCTGCGAGTCAGCCCCGCAGGGCAGTACCTCCAAGGAGCCCCGGCTTTTCTTCCCAGTGCTCAGCCTGGTCCGGCAGCCATGCGCCCATGCCTCCTACCCGCTGAGGAGCTCCGTGCTTCTGCTAAAGGCAGCGAGCACACAGGCAGACCTCAGAACTCCGGGGCGGGGCCAGGCCCCACGTGACTCCAGATAACTGCCAGAGGGGCGCACCTACGCTGCCGCCTGAGCCGGGCAGGTTGCTCTGACTCAAAAAGGCCCTGGAACTTTTTGTACGGGAAGAGTTGAAGCCCACAGGAGACCTGGTGAACAACAGAGAAACCTATCTCAGTTACTTCTCTAGCACTGTTACAGACAGGGACACTCTTCCCTAAAACTAATGCCTTGGGAAAAACTAAGTATAGGTTAAAAAACTATGTAGTAAAGAGTCTAATTACCCAGCAGTGCAGGCCTATGAACAACTGTAAAATTACCCGCTTCTTAGAACATGGTTCCCATGGTGGTCAGCGGGAGGGAGCATGGGGGGAAGAGTAATGGGAGAGGCAAGTATGAAAATATCACGGTGAATCTGTTACTTTGTGCAATGAAAGTCAACTGAAAACTAAAGTAGTTCCTGCCCCCAGGGCCGACACAGGAATAAATACAGCGCGCACCCCCAGTTCACTCTTTCCTGCTGGAATGCCCCAGTCCTAGGGATACTGGGTCAGTTAAAATTTTCAGGTTCAGAAAAAAGACATTTGTTTGTTTTAGATATATTAAGAACTCAGTGTGAGAGATTTTTATCTTTCCTAAACTTATCTTGATGTGGCTCTAATAGTGCCCAAAGAACCATTTACAAAGCCTTGCATTTGATAAGGGCCCCTTGGAGATGACCTCACACAGGAGAGGGAAGCTTGACTTTGCAAAGACTTTCCTTTATGGAAGGGCAACATTTCTCGAGGTTGGTCCTAAGATGAGGGGACTTTCTTCTGTACTTGCTTTGCAGAGCAGGCTCATCTTAACAGTGTGCTAATATCATATGCTAGGAATTTGCAAAGCTATTTTTCTGAGTATTTACAGGCATAAGCCTTGTGTGAAAAGGCACTATCCTAGATATCTGGGTGATAAAATGTAGGCTTTGTAGCTGAGATTCCACTGTGTAAAGGCAAAAGGCAGGTCACATGAAGAGGGATGGATAGAAGGAAGCTTTTGCAAGTTCCAAGAAAGCTGTGCAGCTAGCTAGCAAGTGCCACTTGTGACAGCGCTCTGACCTGACGCATGGGTGGGAAAGCTCCCAGGGAAAAGTTGTAAGGTGGTGTTTCTGTAGGGCTTGAATGCTCTGTTGCTTCACACAGGTTTAAGTAAGAGTGTAAGGATGAGGGACAGACCCTACAAGGCCATAGGCTAACAACAGACAGCCAAGTGCCTTTGCTGTGAACCAGGTTGCTAATGTCTGTGTGGCTGGTGTTGAAGTGGCTAAAAGTTGACTGGGGAAACAAGAAAAAACTCAAAAGGCGGTGCCAAAACCTCTGCCTAAGGTGGGGCACCTTAGGGAAAGAATGGATACATGCAAGATGTCAAAGTAAAACAATGATTTCCTACGACAATGCTAATTTCACCTGAGACACCGCACCTGAAGAGCAGTGGGCATGAGTGCTCACAAGAACTGAAGAGCAGTGGGCACATGAGTGCTCACAAGAACTGAAGAGCATGCATGCAAGGCTCTTCAGCCAGCATTGGGGACTGAGAAAAGAGGTTTGCATAGATTTACTTTGGAAAAGTCCGGATGAAAAGAACACATCCAAATGATATAACACCAGAGGAATGAACACCAAGGGAAAGAGAATTCCACAAATGGATGTGAGAGAAAGCAAGAAAGCAGGGGAATAAACAGTGTTAACCACAAGGAGAGGTTAAAGAAGGAAGGAAAAGACCCACGGATCTTTACTGAGGATCTCAAGGGATCTGTCAATAGGGACATGGGTAAATTCGGGGAGGTGAAGAATGAGTGGCAATGAGACTTATGACTGACCAATTTACAGCCTAGTGCCACCCCATTTAGGAAGGGCCATTGCTATCCCCGAGGCTACCAATGTGGTTTTCCTGAGACAGGGTCACACTATGCAGCCATGGCTGGCCTGGAACACACTGTGTAGATCAGGCTCTGCCTGTGTCTCCTGAATGAGTGCTGGATCACAGGCCTGTGCTACCATATCCTGGCAACCACAAGTTTCTCACAAGATGATGTTACTTGTAGTTTTGAAACTTTTAAACCTTTGAGTGGTAGACTGTTATAGTCTGTCATCCACTCGTTACTTGGTTACATCTGGGTGACATGTGCTTAGCTTTAAAGCCGGATGACTTTTTGTATAAGATGCTTCTATAAGCACCACTTGAAGGTGCCTGGAGATTGTGGGCTTTCAAGCAAGGTCTGTTTAAGTTCTTTGGGCTAATTAAATAGTGTAGGCCAGGACCCACTGAGTAGTCTGGTTCTGTTAGCTTCATCAGCTAAGAAACAATGCAAGTGAGGCCAATACTATGGCCACACAGTCTCCTGAGAGAGTAGAGGATGAAGTGCAGTACGAGTTAGGAAAGAGAAGGCCGGGGAGTTCTCATGGGTCTCTTACCCAATGTCTTCTCGAAACTGTTTTTCCATTTGTTCTGTCTGAAGTATGGCCAAGATAAGAAGGGGAAAGGATAGCTTTCCTTTCCTTCTTTCAGCTGGGGACTCAAGAGGCAAAGACCCAAGTCTCAAACAGAAAGTCTACATAAAGTAAATAGGATCTAGCAGTAACAGACCATTCTAAAACAAAACAACAGCAAAACCTCTCGGCTCAGTCTCATTTTAAATGTGCAAGTTTATGGTCTAACCATGAGCAAGACAACTAGGTACCATTCCCACAGGCACAGATTACAAACCCACTCTCCTCAATTTACTCAAGGGGGAAACTGAAAAGGGGTGATGAACAGGAGGGGCCTTCATGGTCCTACCCTATAGCTCTATGCATGCGACTCTAGTTACTAATGCTACAAAACTCTAACCATTGCCATCATCTTAAAGACTGGGAAGAAGGGAATTTTAATTTAAGAAATTTGTCCAAAGGTGTCTGGTGACTCAGTGCCTGGAGAAAGTTGATCCTCGTTGACTTTGTTATGGTGCACCTCTCAGACAAAATCCTTAGCATATGTTCTTATCAGCTGCAATTCGGTCCCATACTGATGTTCATTTAATAATTGCCAATACCTTACAGAGGAAGGGACCACAGGCAAAGACAGGTACATTAGGTGATTTACAATATCAGGGCAGGCACAGAAAATTCTAGTTGTTTAACTTTAGGAGAGGTCTTATTTCAACCAACGCTTGTGCCTTATCAGGCTGCCAATAGCAAGTATTTCATAGTTCTTGACTGATGGCACCATGGAGGTGCAAGCTGGTTGAATTTTCCTTGTATGGGAAATAAGATCTGTAAACTTAAAACTTAACATTGAGTTATCTAGAAATAGCAACAGTCTGGTGAACAGGATCAAGTTTCTGATAAAATTACTGTTTTCCAAGGTCCTGGTTTAGTTATAGCCTTTGTTCTGCCTAAATGGAGAGGGCAAAGAGAAAGGTCACAGTGTATCTATTCTTGACAGAAAGCAGACTGTTAGGCTGTGCTTAAATCCCTCCCACATTTAATGTTAAAAACAGAGTCAAGAAGTATACTCAATCTTGAAAGGAACCACTACTTTTTGCTGTAGATACTGTTTCCATTTTCTTTTATCTGAAGCAAGCATGCCAAGTTGGAGAGCATTCCTCACAGGCTAGCCAAAGACCAACTAAGTTATCTGCTGCCCTCTACAGGAAATACTGTGAAATGCAGAGGCAACCTGCTTTTCTGAACTTGGTAATCATGTACGGGTTGCTACACAGAACATGAACAAATTTTTCTTTTGAAAAAAAATATGGATACCAACTAAATTTATACCTCCGTCCCTCATGTGGCTTGTGTGTTTATATTACTAAACAACATATATTTAAATACTGTATAGCGTATGAAACACATTCTACAGGTCACAAGAAATACTTTAGGACCTTTGCTTACTGTAGGGAACTGTTCCATTTTAAAACTCTAGAGTTAAAGTCACAAACATCTACCAATTATCTAGCTAAAATAGATAAGTTAAAAATAACACTTAAAGTCATACTTAAAAAGGAAGCACCAATCAAAAAATGGGAACTTTTGAGACTAGTGTTCCAAAGTGTGAACAAGCTACAAACAAAAAAGGGCAGATGCATATGAAAGAAATGAGTAATGAAGTTATTTGTGGATTTGTTTAAAAAAAAACAACAATGGAATTAAAAACTGAATGTATTCAAGCTCTAGTAAGAATGTCGGTTCAGGAAAAAGCTCAGTTGGAATCAATTAAGCGCTACTAAACAAGATAGTCCAAAACATAATGAGTTTGTATCTTGTTCTTTGCAATGAGAACACAAACAGCAAATGAAATGGGCACATATGCTGTTAGTGGTGTCTTTGTCTCAGATACACTGGATAATTACAATTTCCAGTAAAATATGTCATCTCTTACTTTTATTTTGAAATCTTTTATAATTCTATATGTATGATACTTGTGTGCTCCCAAGTATGGGTGCAGAAGCCAAAAGACAATTTTAGGGCTTGCTTCTCTCTTTCTACCATGGGTTCAGGGGATCAAACTCAAGTTATCTGGCTTGAGTGGCAAGTGCCTTTACTTCCTGAGTCATCTTGCTGGCCCAGTAGATCTTCTTATGCATTGAGATGCTGGATTCCTCCCATGTCCTCTGAGCCTAGCGCTAGGGCCCCAAACTGGCCCAGGCTGCTGTGTCTCCAGCGTTGACTCTCACTGCAGTTTCAGCCCCAGCTTCCTCACAGCATCAAGCCTCACTACATTACATACTGCTTGCCGTGCACGCGTGCTTACTCAACGCTGTGGTGTGCAATTTGTGCATGGGCTATGAGGAACAGATGACGCGGAGGAGTCGCTGACTAATGCACATTAGGAGTTGGTGGCTAATAAGCGCTCCTCTAGTTCCTTGAGAAAACAATTCTGTGGTGCATCTTACATGGCTTTTCAGTGTGTCCCAGCAAGAACAGTTCTGCCTAGTGTGGTCATTAGCTTAATTACACACATTGCATGTGCAGTCTTCTGCCTCACTGCCCCATCCTGTTACCTGTGAACACATCTCAAGACAGACCACCTGTCAGTCGAGTGCTTATTCATGGAGGGATTCCAGTTTAAGACACCTAGGGATCATTCAATTACAGAGGTGGTAAGGACTATAGGGCTGGATCGAGATGAGGCACTACTGATGGAGAGGTAAGACCATGTCAAAGTGGCAACAAATGAATAGAGGGGCAATGGTAGCTTTATGAGTTGCAGAATTGGCTTTTGTTAATTTTTAAAAGCCCTGAATAAATATTTAGAAGATCCTTCCCAATGTTTCAGAATCATGGTGACAATAGCCAACTTCAGAGACCTTGACACTTCGGTTTCGACATTTAGACAGAACTAAAGCAGTACTGCACACTAGGAATGGGCACAAAGAATAGCCATTAGCTAAGGACCTAACTGTTGCCATGGTGGCTCCCTCTATAAGTAATCAACTAACACGTGCTTCTTGTGGGACTGTGGTGAATAACAGTAAATCATGGTAAACTTATGTGCTATTTCTTACTCCATCCATGTGCAAAATGCTCAGTCTTACTGGGACAGATCCTTTGGCATTTGGTCTATGACTACTAATCTGCTCTGTGACCACAAGCAATTAGTTTCTATGAGGGAAGGACAGCAGTTCATATTTTCTTTCATGTTCTGAGGTTGTTTTGTTGCTTGCCACAGATTTTGCAGTGACATTGATAGTACACAGCATTATAGTCTGCTATGCCAATAACATCAATATTAAAAAAGCTTAGCAGCCACTTGTAGCAGGCAGGAGAGCTGGCCCTGCCCTGTGCCTGGGCAGCATATTAGAGATGACCCTGTTGGAAGGGGGTGCAGGTGAGCTGGCTCTGAGGGTGTGAGAGCAGGAGAGATGACCCCACCCTTCCCTCATATGCCCCATGGTGGCATGCGTGAGGGAAAGATGTCCCCCCTTTCCACACGAGGCAAGCAGGAGAGCTGGCCTTGGGGGCATAAAAAAATGGAAGAGCTGGCCCTGCCCCTCACCAACTGCAGTGTTTGGGAAAGCGGGCTCTACCCCTCACCTGGGCAAAAACAGCAGAGCTGGCCCCGAGGGTCTCCAGGAGAACTGGCCCCACTCCTTGTTGCCTGCTGCATTGGGTGAGCTAGTCAGGGCAATGTTGGAGAGTTCACCTGGGTGGTGATGACAAGTGAAAGCTGGTGGGCTGACTAACCCAGCTACTACCCAGGCCCAGAACCAGGGCAATGAGTTAGTTCACCCCAACATCCACCTTATCTATGAACTGCTGGAGCATGTAAAGACGCCCGATCTGCAGATCCAAAGCTGCAGGATCTCCATGACACTAGGCAACAACAGGATATCTAAGAGTCCCAGTGAGGGCCCAGTATTGATAGTGCAGTGGAAGTCAGAGGCCTCAAAGCAGACCAATGACCAATGAACACTTGCAAGCAAAGATGTATGAACTAAAAAGTATACTGTGTGACTCACTGGGCTACACTACAGCTTCCACATAGATTTTTTTTGTTGTTTCTTAGTTTTTCTTTTAAATTTTATTTATTGGGGGATGTTGCAAGGGCAGAGAGCAGATATTAAGGGATGGGGAGATGAATGGGATTTGGATGCATGATGTGAAATCCACAAAGAATTAATAAAAAGTTTTCTAAAAAAAGGTTTAGTAAACAGAAAGTGCTCTGGATGCCCTAGGAAATCAAATGTATGCCATGAAAACTCAGAGACTGCCACTGGGTAAGTTTAAATAGAGCCAATGGCCTGAGGCTTTCTGGACTCTCTCCTCTGAAGGACAAGCATGGTAAGTGGCATCCACCACTTACTAGAACACAGCAGCAGGCAGGACCCAACATCTTTTGGAATGGGCATCTGCTGTACCTGGGAATTCTCTCATCCGAGAATGAGATCGCCTGAAAGGTTCAATGTAAGGTCCTTGCAAAGACTTGAGGTTTCAGTGTGGTGTAGGAGGTCCTTCTGTATTTGTGTTGCTTTCATTGGTTAAATAAAGAAACTGCCTTGGCCTTTTGA
>JAQHUG010000112.1:5950062-5965859 GCA_028555095.1 Dicrostonyx torquatus
CAGTGACACATGTCTGCTTCTGGCAGCACCAATCTGCTTCAAGAGGATGATGGGCATTGAAGAGGCTCCTTATGGAGCTTACTGGTCATTTGGGCAAGACACTGTTCTTGCCTGGACTGCTTGATGGTGTGCCATATAAACTGGACACACAGGACCCACAAAAAAAAATGACTAATGAACTTGCCAAAAGAAGGCAAGACAGTCCTTTAGGGTTATTGGTTCATGAAAGAGTCTTCCAGACATTCTGAAGGACACAGAAGAAAGTGACTGACAAACTGCTTCATGGAAAAGTCTGCCAGATACTATGGGCCTATAGGCTGAAGATGGTTGCCTCAATGTTACAAAAGAAATTTGGGTGACTGTCCAGGCAATGAGATATCTCTGTCATTTATAGATCTTTGGAAGTTGCTTATAATGTACTTCCTGTTTACTTAGGTAATATTATATCCTTCTGGGGTCTCTAATGGAGTTGAAGACAGTTACAGTTTTCCTTAGTTATGATAAAAGATAAATTAGATATGAAACTTTAGACTCACAAAGATAAAATAGATGATAGAATATTTTCTTTAATTTTGTCATATACAAAAGACTAAATATTGTAACTGTAATTCTTGCTTGATACCTGTTTTGTTATATGTAATTTTACTATGTTAAATTTAAAGTCTTCTACAGAAAAGTAGAGATGATGTGGGATTGTCTTCTGTATGCTATGAATATGTCTTATTAGCGTTGGTTAATAAAGAAGCACCTTTGGCTTTTGGCAGGGCAGAATATAGGTAGGCAGGAAAACTAAAAAGAATGCAGGGAGAAAGAGGTAGAATCAGGCAGATGCCATGTAGCTGCCAAAGGAAAAAGACCCTGGAACCTTACTGGCAAGCCAGGGCCTCATGGCCATACATAAATGAATAGAAATGGGCTAATTGAAGATATAAGAGCTAGCTAGAAATATGTCTGAACCGTTGGCTAACCAGTGTTGTAATGAATATAGTTTTTGTGTGATTATTCAGGTCTGGGTGGCAGGGAAATGAACACGCAGTCTTCATTTGCACCTACCCAATATTTAACATTTGGGAAGTTTCCCACAGAAGTATCAACTCTGATGAGTCTTGCTCATTGCAATGGGCTGGAGCTCAGAAGTAGTGCTCACTTGTTCTTTTGGGAAGGGCATGGTGTTCTTATGATTATCCCTGCTACTACCTTCTTTGTTTGCATAGATCATGCCTGGCTCTTTATTACTTACACCTTACCACTGTTTTGAGAACACTATTCCTCTCATTCTTAACCAAGAAGAAGAACCACAAAGAGGGTGTCTTAGGAGTCTATTGCTATGAAAAGACACAACGACCAAGGCAATTCTTATATAAGAAACATTTAATTGGTGCTTGCTTATAGTTTTAGAGGGTTTGTCCCTCATCATGGCGAACAACATGGTGGTACGTAGGCAGGCACAGTGCTGTGAAGTTGCTGAGAGCTTTACATCCTGATTAGCAGCAAAGAGAGAAAGGGGGGGGGATGAAGGGGAAGACCTAGTATGGGCTTTTGAAACTTCAAAGCCTGCTCTCAGTGACACACCTCCTCTAACAAGGCCACACCTTAATTTAAGCTTTACAAACTGTTCATTAACTGGAAACTAAGAATGAAATATAGGAGTCTATGGGAGGCATTCTCATCCAAACCACCAGAGGGTATCTGTGGACAATACTGTTCTGTTTTGTATTTAAAAAGATGCAGTGAATGCCTTTTCCCCTCCCAAACTCAACACTCATCATTCCCACAGCATAGGAATAAAGTGCTATTTGTACACATTAAAATGTTTTTCTTTACATGGCAGCAGGGCTTACCTTCAGATCAAGGCTGCTAAGGCTTACAACATCATCATCTTTCTCTCTTCGCTTTCTTTTCTATAAGGAAAAAAATGATTTGATTTATACATAGAACTAAATGTTACTGTATTAAACAAAGATTCCACACAACTAGAAAAAAATCATTCCAAGGAGCTGCAGCAGTTAAGAATGCTGGCTGCTCTTTCATTGGACAGGAGTTCTGGTCCAGCATCTATGTCAGCAGCTCACAACCACCTGTAACTCCAGCTCCACACTGGACAGGGACACACGCACACACACACACACAATAAATATTTAAAAAAGAAAAAAAGTATTTTGATTAGGGAAACTTACAAATTATCTCTGGAATATGCACTGCCTAAACAGTACCCTCCCACTACGTGCTCTCTTGCTGAAGTCATTCCCCACCACTAAAACCTTACTTACGTGTGTTTCAGACTAGAACTCATTTAAGTTATGAGCCATATGCTCATAAAAGGAAAATATTTTATATAAAAGCGTATCAAGTTTTATTAAAGAAACTTACTGTTTATCAAGGGGTGAGGGAAGTCTGTTTGTGTGTGGGGCATCCTCTTCTCATAGCCCAAACTCGAATTTATTGCCTGAAGCAGGATTTATCAAATGGAAGAGGAACATCTATGTCCTGGAATGACCCAGGTAATTATTTAGCTCTGCCTGCCAGAGGTAGCATAACTGTGTACATATCTATCATTTATAGTTCTTAACCAATTATGCATAAACACCATTAAGTAGCACGTTATCATTCCACATCTCAAAATAACTTAACACATTCCTTGGGACTCAGACTAGCTCTTGCAAACACCTAAAACTAACCATCTAAGGTTCTCTTCGGTCCCTGACCCCATGAGAAGAAAAGGCTTGGAGTTCAATTAGTATTGAACAAAATAGTTAGAAAAGAAAACATCTGCATGATGCAGGGGGACTAACAGAGCCAGAGAGCAGAAAAAGCAGCCTCCATGGAAATGAGAGAAAGTCTGTGACGTTAGAAAAGTCATCTAACCCCCCTTTGCAAAAGGGAAAGAAACAAGAGAAATTAATTTAAGTGAAAAAAAAAATCTCAAATTCAAATCCTATAAAAATCATCCCGTGGGAGGTGGAGAGATGGCTCAGCTGATAAGAGCACTTGATGGTCTTGTAGGGGACCCAGATTTTATTCCCAGCACCCACACGATGCTTTATAACCATCCATAACTCCAGGTCCAGGGGATCTAATACCCTCTCTGACCTCCATGAGCACCAAGCAGGAATGCGGTGCATATACATAAATGTAAGCAAAACACACATAAAATAAAATGAACAAATCTAATTAAAACCAACTCCCCAAACCAAAATTACTCCAGGGGGAAAAGAAGCAGAATACCACAGTACTAGGGAATGAAGGCACACCAGTTTTTTAAAAAAAAAATAAATAAAAAAATCACTATTCTCAACGGAGTTTAACAGGCACTGGAAAATGATATAAGAAATGAAGGAGCATTATAAATCAGAACTGGGAAAAAACTTCAGAACCAAAGTGACAGATTTTAAATCTTTATTTACTTAAGTTCATGTTAAAAACAAAACAAAACAAAACAAACAAACAAACAAAAATAGAGGAAGGTATGGCTTTGCAAAGCCAGGCTAGCCCCAAGTCCTAAGTATTTCTACATGTCTGGGGAACCTGTATATTAACAGGCAAACAAGAGTAACGAAAACTAGAGCAATTCACGTGGAATTGCTGACATGGGCCAGGAGACACTGGAGATGCACAAGCCTCCATGGGGAAGGAGAGACACTGTGAAACAAAGGAAGAGTATGAGGGAAAAAGCACATGACCATGAGTTGTAAATACAGGTGTGCCCATAGGAACAGAGAAAGCTAACAGATTTGAGATGGTGTACTGTGGCTCTTTTCAAATACCTTCAGGTTTTATTTATTTAGATCTACCTAGAAGTTACTTTTGTTAATATGCAGCATGTGGCCATATAATCAGCTGCCTCTTCCTACCCTAACACTGTTTGCCAAGAGTCCCATTAAATGGTTATCATACCAGTGGACAGAGAAATTTCTCAAACATGTGTGGGTGTTATGGTTTGGATATGAAATGTTCTCTGCAAGCTATTCATAAATTGAAGGCTTGGGCCTGACACAAGCAGTGTTTAGAGAAGGGACTGCATCAGGAGGCACCTACCTTCATCAGTGATTAATGCAGCCATAGGAACAACCCCAAAGACAACTGGGAGTTTAGAACTATAGAAGAAGGAGCCTGGTTGGAAAGTGGATTACTGTGAGTATGCTCTGGAAAGACAGACTATGTCTAATCCCTTCCTGTTCCTCTTTCTCTGATTCCTGGCTGCCATGAGATGAGGAGATTTGCTCCTCCAGGTTTCTCTGCTTAATATGGCCCAGGACCCACGGAGTTGCCAAACTCTGGCTGAAGCTTTGGAATCTGCCAAAATAATGTCTTCCTCCTTTCAGGTATTTATACAGCAAAAAAAAGTGACGAACTTAGAGGATCATTTTCTGGACTACTGATTTTGTTTCCTGGTCTACTTACCAAATGTGTGTCCCTATCATGCTGTGCCTTAACTAACAGCAGTTATAGGCACCCTAATCTGTACATTTGTGTTCTGGGTCTCCTTCCATGGGAACTGTAGAATGGGGGCCAGGAAACTCTAATCAGATCTCTTTTAATATTACACAAAATATAGTCATTCGAGGAGAACTGACTTTTTGTTATGCATGAAGATTAGAGTATATCTCTTCTCAATCAGCTCTTCCATGTTTAATGCTTCCCAGATTTTCCCATAAGCGTTATTTTCATGCATTTATTTCTACTAAATTTGATACTAATTCCACAATAAAAATATAAAATAAAAACAAATCTTAAAAAACATCCTTGCCCTAAAAATGGCAAGGCAGTTCCTCTGTCTTGAGGTAGCCAACAGCAGATAATCAATCACTCATTTTATATATATATATATATATACATATATATATATATACACACACACATATATAGTCAAGCATTTATATATTTTTAAACATAGTATAAAAAGTTGTCAAAGAATGTACATAGAACAATGCCTTTATAGCTCTCAAAGGAACAGAAAGGTCCAGTGTTACAGATGAATTCATATGGGTGCTTTGAAAACTGTTTTATTTACTTGAAATAAAACTTCCAGCTCTTGGCAATACAGGACTAAATAAGGTTGCCCAATAGGGCTTTAGAAGTTCTGCTTCATGAGATACTCAGAACACAACTGAACTGTACAGGAAAATGAGAGATAGCCCAGGGATAGGTCCCAATGTTTTGAAAATCCAGTTATCTACTCACCAAAGTGAAGTCCCAGTGAGGGCCAGGTGTTAAAAACGTGAAGGAGCTGCCTCTCCGAAGGGAGCATCTATCGACAGAAGAGTCAGATAAACAGAGTAAGTTCAATATAGTAAGGTGACCGGCAGATAAAAAGCCATCATGTTTGCAGTCTCCAAACTGGTTAAAACAGTGATCCAGGGTCAGCAGCTGGAGAGTGCACTGTCCTTCTGGCCAGTATACATACATAACAGGGCATATGCTGTCCCCAGAATCTCTACAATGAAAAGAGACTATATAAAATTAATGGAGAGACTACTATTAAAAAACAATTCTCCAAAGCAAACAGAGTTCATCTTGGGAATATATATACAACTTAACAATATAAAATCTATTAATATACAACATCAGCTTTAATATTTTATTAATAATAATAAGAAACAGCAAGTGAATTTATAACTACATTTGGTACAATTCAAAACTTATGTCCATATTTAAATAAATAAAAAACTAACATAATAAAGCCAAAATGTTATTTACATGAATGCAAATCTCTTTTGATTTTTAACAATTAGAATTAAAGCAAGAGAGTCCTGTTACAGAATCTACCTTTACCTTTCTAAAATACAGGTCTGTATATACACAAGATAGAAATATCTGTATTTACAAATATGTTTCAAAAAAAAAAACCACAAAACACGGCACAGGTGATGACCATCAGCTATCCTGTTAATCACTTGAGAATATAGAATGTGGACCAAAGATGGTTTTCCTCTCATGTGGATAAATGGCAGCCAAATAAGGAGAGCAGAATCAGTCCCAAGCTTGCTGAAGCAAGAGCTAAAGTTGTCATCACTTTCCCTTTGGCAGAGGCTCAAAAAAGTAAGGAGTACGACAACAGAACAAAACGGGGGGAGGAGCTCAAGTATAACCTGGATGGAGCTGACATGGGGAAGCTGTTGGCAGGCTACCCTGAAGAGAAAGACATGCAGTGCTAATCTATTGTGACCAGAGAGAAGGTATGTATTTGGCTTTTTTTTTGGTTATAAATGTAGGGCTGGAGAGATGGCACACTAGTTAAGAGCACTTGCTATTCTTGTAGAGGATTTGGAATCCCAACACCCATGATGGTTCACAACCACCTGTAACTAGAACTCCTAGGATCTGATGTCCTCTTGGCCTTCATGAACACTAGACACATAGTATCATATACACATGCAAGCAAAATACAAATTTATTTTAAAAAAATCTTAAAAAACAATTTAAGACATAAGCAGGACAAAAATTGAATGTAGATGGTTACTAATAAATCTCTAGCTATTTTGGACCAATTGTTATACAAGTTATTATTTAGCTTCTTGGCCAGGTCATAGTCTATTTTTAAATCTGACTCTTACCATCCCTCTCATACACATTCTTTCTTTACCATACATTTCCATAACATTGCAGATGACAAAAACTTCAAGCTGAAATCAAGTACATGGGTTCCTATACTTTTCTAAGTTAAATAGGAAGCAGAAGTCTGTATTTCAGCCAAGGACAGTAAAGGAAACATGGCTATCAGAAAAGCCTCACCAGAGAACAGTCAAGCTAGCTGTTAAGATAGTTTAGCCCACAAAAGGCACCAGTCACCAAAGCTGCCACTCTATGTTTAATCCTGGATGAAGCTGTAGGATGAGAAAAACCCTTTTCCCCCTAAGGTGCTTTTGCTCATGCTGTTTATCACAGCAATAGAAAGCCAACTAGGAAAAGTATGACGGAGAATTATAAAACCAAAGCTATAAATTAATTACACACGACTATACTAATCTTAGAATTTGATATCTGACAGTTGGAAACAAAAACTAGCTCTTGAGAATCTCTGAAAAAGCTAACTGGAAATTACATTCAGTCTGATGGTAAGATTCTTTTAAGCACTATTGACAATCAGCTTCCAGCAGTAACTCCTCTCTCAATTCAATAACACATTTCTACTTATTTTAAATATCATGGACAAAATAAACTGAAATAAAAAACTGTACCTAGAAAACGTGTGTGACAGTGCCAACTTCCAAAATTTTTGAATAGACATACTCTTCTATTTTCCCCTTCTCAGTAAGAGTTAGACTCAAAATATAATCACTATCTTAAGACTTGTGGAACAAAATACAGCTTCATTAAACATTAAGAGCATATGTGTTTTTTCTCTAGAAGAAACATTGAACAACTCACTTCCAAAGGGACAAAGACTGAAATGTAGCGCTGTGGAGCACCAGTATCTCTATCCAATAGACATAATATTATTTTACATACCAAAGCGATTAAAGCTTTTAAGGCAGAAGACAAACTAACACGTTAAGGAGCCAGTTTGGCTCATTAAGCTGTGTCTTCCACTGGGCCTCTGACATCCTTCCTTTTCCTGCGATGTGCTCCTGAGCAGTGTAAAGTACTTCAGTTTTAGTAGAAATGAAGCATACGAGTGTTTCGCCTGCCTGTAAGTGCATTACATGCAAGCAGTGCCTGAGGAGGTCAGAAGAACGTATCAGATCCCCTGGAACAGGAGCTGCAGCTGTCATGTGGGAGCGGGAATCAAAACCTGGTCCTCTGCGAGAGCAACAAATACTCTTTCACAGCTGAATTATCTTTTCTAGTGTTCTTCGTCCCCCCTGGTACCTTGTGTTTTATCCTTTCTTGCCCTTGGGATCCTTGACTCCTTTTCTTTTCACTCTTGCCTTCTCTTTGCTTATTTCCCTCAGCGTATCTGCTTACTCTTGCACAAGAGATTTCTCCAAAGTTGTGTCCCTCTGATTATTCGTGCTTCCCTGGTGCAGTGACATTTCTTGTAATACTACACACCATGCATTCATTCTCCAACCAGTGCTAACAATCGGATTAAAACGCTCATCATTTTCCATTAAGGTTGCTAACAACTGCTCTTTTTGTTTTTAAATCTGGTGTAAACACTAGGCTTTAGGGACCATAAATATGAAATATTTGCATATAAGCACTTTTTAACGAAACAGGTTTTTTTTTTTTTTACAAGATTTAGAGTGCCATGAACCCCAAATGTTATTTATTTTTAAATGAAAGACAGGATTTTTAAAAATAATTTATTTTATTTTATGTATATTAGTGTATTTCCTGCATGCATGTATGGGTGAGGGTGTCAGATCCCCTAGGACAAGTTTATAGACAGTTATGAGCTGCCATGTGGGTGCTTGGAATTGAACCTGGATCATCTGGAAGAGAAGTCAGTGCTCTTAACCCACTGAGCCATCTCTCCAGCCCCGGAAGACAGGTTTTTTTTTTTTTTTTTTTTTAAATCTACATGTTTGCATCACTGGCTTGTTTAAAGTCTCCCAGTACTTCCCCTCATCTACCATGACATGACATACTGAACCTCTTCACAATAAGGCTTTTGCCTCAGTATAATTTCGCATCACTTCCTCTTCCATAGCCTTATTTATGGTTCTATAACTACAGTGAATGGGTACATACACCCAGAATTCAGCATGCCCATTTGTTTCAGGGTCTTTTACATGAGTGAAGTTATTAATTTATCTACCTGCTTTCTTATTAATCTGCTTAGTGTGACAAGGTTTCTTCTAAGATGACCTTGAACCTCTGATCTTCCTGCCTCTACTTTCAGGGTGCTGTGATTACAAGAATGTGCCAGCATGCCCAGGACTAGGAAGTGCTGGGGCTCAAACCCAGGGCCTTTATGTATGCTAGACAACACTCTACTTACTGGGCTATATCTCCAGCCTTATAGTTATTCTCTCATTATGCACCCCAAACCAACAATCCTCCTGGACTCAGGGAGTTATTTCCTGTCTTCTCTAGCCAGGATGGAGTATTCCTTTTATTTGCATCTACGCACTGTCTATCACTGGAAGCTCTTACCAAACACCATATACCTTGCTCATTTGTTCCTACTAGATAACTTCCCATCTCTAACTCTTTGTATCTGGCATTCATTTATTTTCTGAATAAATCACACCACGTTTTTTTCAACCCACTGCAAACTATTCTCAGCTCAATATTCAGAGTAAGAAGGGGTTAAAGCCTGACAAATTCTTATTTGAAAGGGCTGAAAGTAGCTAATCACAGTGGTACACATTGGTAACTCCAGCACACTTGAGGTAGAGGCAGGAAGTTCAGGAGTTCAAGGTTATCCTTGACTACTATTGAGTCCCAGGCCAGTCTGGGGAGGTTTGGCTTCAAAACAAGTGAATGAACAAAAAACTAAGCCCAAAAGGCTAAAAAATGTATAAATGAATTTAAGACACTCAACCAATTTAACATTCTTAGAAATACGATTGGATAAGCAGAACGTACAGAATGAGTACAAATACCTGTATGCACAGCCGCTAGCAACATATACCATACACATGAGCATGTGTCTATACCATTTCTTCTAACTTCCTTCCTAATTTGCTAAATTAAACTTGAAATTCTTTAAAAAATATTTTTACATTTATGCATGTATGTTTGTGTACTTGTGTGTACGTATGTGTGTACAGGCCAGAGAACAACGTGGAGGTGGGCTCTCTTTCCACTATGTGGGTCTTGAAGATCGAACTCAGGTCAGCCTTGTTAGAACATGCCTTTAGCTGCTGAGCCAGCTCGTTGGTCTGGATCTGGAGATCTTACAATGACCGTTCACCAGGCACTAACTACTACAAGATCCCTTCTGTCACTCCATTTCCCACACACCCTACTTGCTTTACTTCACCCTCCTGACCTGTTTTGAAGTTCTCTGAGATACCCAGGATTCTTCTTCCCAGATGAGCACTTGCTGCTCCTCTATGCTCAGAGAAGTTTCTTCCAAATTCCCACATCTCCAACCCCCCCTTCTCTCCAACTGCATTATCAAAAGACTTTCCCTGTGATCTCCGAAAAATAGTAATGATCTCTATGCCTCTCACTAGGCTTTCATTCACTTCATGTGACCAACCCTCCCCAAGAGAATTCCAGCTTCCCAAGAGCAAGAGCTCCAGCTATTTGCCTTCTAGAATCCCCACTATCTACAACAGTGTCTTTGTCTGGGCAGGTGCAACAGTATCACTGAATGAGTGCAGAACTGCCTCCATCCATCTTTTGGAATCCCTCCCCGTCCCCGCTTTTAACTAGTCTTTCCTGATTCTCCTAACTCTCAGTCTCAAGGATGACTTCCTTCTGCACATTGACTTCTTTTTAAACACAGGATGAGCTGACGTTTCAGAAGGCAAAAATTCAGGTAACTATTACCTCAAACTTCAAACTAATAAAAAAACAGCACCAAGTGAAAGAATGTAGCTCTTTACGGAATTACTTAACACACTGGGTTTACTCATGCCTTGGTAATGAAAGTAATGTATTCCTCAAAACCATATGGCATAACTGGATGGTACGTTATATAAAAGCTTAAAATCATATCTAGTGATCTGGGTGTGGTGGCATACACCGTAATCCTAGTACTGGGGAGGCCAAGGAAGAAAGACCAGGTTTTAGGCAGAAAGGTTTGGTGCCTGCTCGGGTGACAATTCTCCTCCTCAGCACCGTGACAATTCTCCTCCTCAGCACCGTTATCCCGAGGTTTGGTCTGAGCACCTGCAGCCTGCCAGTCTTAGCAGAGAACAGGTCTGGTGCAGAATGACGGTGTGAGTTTCTGCTCAGCTTCCTCACATAGTGAGTTCTGGGATGATCAAGTTACATAGTGAGAACCTGCCTCAGAAACAAAGCCACCACCACCAAACCTAACACCACGGCAAGTGGGACATTGGGCTTCTGAAAAGATGGAGCAGATACAGGATGATCACCTTCAAAGATAAAAACCGACAGACAAGAGTTGTCTGGAGAGTTCTTCGTGCAGGCCCATGCTAAGCACTGAGTTCCACAATGCCTTATGAGAAGCAGAAACTATGATCTTCACTGCCCAGACACAGAGCTCATACAAAGTTATATGACCCGACACTTCATCAGAGTCCCACACTATGATGGGAAAAAACTGTATTCAGTACTTTAAAACATTTTTCATATTTCACAAGTCAAAAGCATTACAGAGCAGCACAGACAAATGCCATTCCGATCTCCCATTAGATAATAACATTGTGATTTCCATGGCCTCTCTTCCAGACGCAGGTTTCTAAAATCAATCTAACGCCCACCTTTTCCGGACATACAGAAATGAAGACACAGAATATGAAATGTGCTAATAACCGAAAAGTCAGAGAGTGTCTTTCTCTGGTCTCTTCGTTCCGGGAACCTGGCCTATTCTGGTCTGGGGAAAAAAACATTTTCATTTCAAACAGCGGCTTTTAGGCTTAAAGGGCTGGTGCCTGTTCAGGTGACAATTACTCCCCTCACTACAGGTCTGGGTCTGGGTCTGCTAGAGTCGCGCAGAGGACTGCTCTGGTACAGAAAAGTATGGCTCTCCAGGAAGGGGTTAAAGGAGACTGTCAACAAGTTCGATGGGTCCGCCCCTTCTAAGCAGGGCCGAGCAGTCGCTGTTTGGGGCCTCAGCTCAGGGCTGTCGAGTCCTCGGTGCCTCCGGCCTGGCCAGCAGCACACTCTCCTCCCGTGGGTTCCCGCATTTCTGCCCGACCTTCCCCTACCTCCCCTGCTACCTCCCCAGTGCGCGGTGAGCTCCCGCTTCTCCAGGAGCGTGCACCCGTTCCCGAGTCTCTGGATTCCATGCCTGGTGCTCCCCATCCAGCCACTTCCCGGGTCCCCGGGATCCATCTCTGGCTCTCCCCAGCCACTTCCTGCACACTCACCTCCCGTCCGCCGCCGGCCCGGGTGTGTCGGCCGGAGGCTCTGCGGCTCGGTCCTCGCAGAGCACTGAGGCCCTGCGGCTTCTCCTCCGCGGCCGGGGCTGCTTCTGAGCCGCTGGCTCCGGCTCCATGTCCGGGGACAGGGGGTGGGGCGGTGGCTCAGTGCCCGGGAGACCGACCGTGGCGGGCACGGTGCCCGCCAGCTTCTGTGAGGCAGTGTGTTGCCTTCTAGCAGAGAGCTGCTACCGCCATCATCCGGGGATTTGAAAATGGCGGCGGCCCAGCGGTCAGCCAATCAGACAGCGGGTAGCGGTTGCTAGGATATGTGGAGTCCCGCCCCAGTCCCGAGGACCTCACAGCACACTCCTGGAAGCCTGAAGCAAAAGGCGAGAGAAGTTAGCATCAGCGGGGTGAAAGTTAGGGCTTTCCTGAATTTCCCAAAGTCAGTCTTTATTCACTTTTTGTTGCAGGCCAGAAAAAAGGATAGAAAGCTGTTTACCATTCGATGTTGCTTAGCGTTAGATATGCTGAAAGGAAAGCAAGGTGCAATGGGCATATAAAGACTAAATTATTCTTGTGGGATATATGCCTACTTGCCAAAAGCAATACCTGTGTCCTCAGTTATGCCTCCAGATAACCAGTGTAGTCTAGCTATGTCCTCCTGTCTTCCAGTGCTTCCTCTGCTGGCAAAACTGAAAATGTGCGGCATGAAACAAAAGGACAGTCTCAGGTTATTTTATGAAGACTGGTAAATAAAAACGTTCTTTATTTTAAATATTGATACAGCCTTAAATGTAGTCTTTTATTTTTGTGGGAGGTTATTCTAAAAAGTAACGCCATATGTGCAGGAAGATGTTAATGGCTTTGTGCATAATAGAAAAATTAAAGGCAATCCAAGTGAGTGATTGGGAGATGTCTAAATACAACTCATTGACTGGAAAGACTATCTTCAGCCTATAAAGAGATAGTCTTCCCCAAGGAAGAACACACCAATTGGCCATCTAATACCAAGGGGTCAGCCCTGAAAACATATACAAGTAACATTATACTGACCGAGCAGGCTGTATTTATGTATTTAGGAACATATATGTATATATGTATATGTATGTAACAATAATTAATGAAAAAAGAGACCACAAATTTTAAAGAGAGCAAGAAGATGTATAAGGAAGGGCTAGGAGGGAGGAAAGAAAAGGAGGTAAATGATGAGATTATAATCTCAAAAAATAAAAGAAATAATTGAAAATAAAAGATATGACAGGTGATGATGTCATGTGCCTTTAATTCCAGCACCCAGGAGGCAGAGGCAGGTGGATCTCTGTGAGTTTATAGCCTTCCTGATCTACAGAGTGAGATCCAGTGGAGCCAGGTCCACACAGAGAAACCTTATCTTGAAAAAATAAAACAAAACAAAAAAGTATGTAATAAAATTAAACATTTTAAGTTTAAGTAAAAACATGAACTAAAGAACTGTGCTGGCTAGGTTTCTGTCAACTGACACAAGCAATAGTCATCTGTGAGGAGAGAACCTCCACTGAGAATGTGCTGCTGTAATGTCAGGCTGTAGGCAAGCCTGTAGAGCCTTTTCTTGTAAGAGTTAACCAATAAGAGGTTAGAACTAATGGGCCAGGCAGAATTTAATTAATACAATTTCTGTGTGGTTATTTTGGGGGTTAAACTAGCTGGGAGGTGGGACACAGCCCACCGCTCCACTTACAACATTTTCCTAATTAGCGATTGATGAGGGAGGGTCCTGCCCATTGAGGGTGGTGCTGTCCCATGGCTGGTGGTGCTGGGTTTTATAACAAATCAGGCTTAGCAAGATATGAGGAGCAAGCTAGTAGGCAGCAGTACCCCTCCATGGCCTCTACGCAGCTTCCGCCTCTAGGTTCATGCCTCTCTTGAGTTCCTGCCCTGACTTCCTTTGGTGATGAACTGTGATGTGGAAGCATAAAATAAACCCTTTCCTCCCCAACTTTGTCTTAAAAAATCAAAACCAGCCCCTTAAATAAAATGTTTTTTTTCTTTTCTTGGGGGAAACCCCAAAGGTGGAGTGGGTGTGGACCTGGGAAGACTGGGAAGTAAGTGTGATCAGGGTGTATTATATGAAATTTTCAAACAATCAATAAAAATATTACATCAGAAAAAGCAAAAAACTAAACCAGGGCTGGAGGGATGGCTTATCAGTTAAGAGTATTAGATGATCTTGTAAAAGATACAAGATTCTACCCACACTGGACAGCTTACAGCTGCCTGTAACTCCAGCTCCAGCTTAACTGGACGCCTTCTTCTTACCTACATGGGCATCCACACACATAAGGTACAGATAGTGGAGATGGGTTAAATTAATATGTAAGAGTTAGCCAATAAGAGGCTAGAGCTAATGGGCCAAGCAGTGATTTAATTAATACAGTTTCTGTGTGGTTATTTCAAGAGTCTGGGAAGCCAGGAAATGAACAAGCAACATGGCTGTGGCTTATTGGCAAAGTTTCAGCATGTCTGTTTCTGGCAGTGGCTCAATGACTTCTCCTTAACTCCACCTCCTTTCTCTCAGCATTCAGTTTAGTTTTCCCTGCCTAGCTTTACTCTACCCTATCACAGGCCTAAGACAGTTTCTTTATTAACCAATGGAATTCACAGCATACAGAGGGGAATCCCACATCACTTCCCAAATAAAATAAATGTAAAAAAATAAAATACTATATTAACAAAATAATCACAAACATCTAGAAATTTCTCTCATGCCTGGGAGTACTATTAGATGAGGTGCATGTGTAGAAGATGATGGTAAAAAGAGTACATCTGACTAAGCATGGTTATGCATGGTTTTAATCTTAGCACTTAAGAGGTCAAGGTAGGATGACTTTCATATGGTCTACACAGTAATATCTTGTCTTAGAAAAGAGAGAAAGCAAAGCATAATGTTTTCCTTTTTTGTTTTTTCTAATTACTTCGTACTGATCTATATGTCCATACCATACTGAATATGTTTGATTTTGTCTGTATTTAAAATGGTTTGAACCTTTTCCAAGGAGAAGATACTTGTGAAACAAGTATGAAACAGAAAGACTTGATTTGGGGTTGGATAGATAGCTCAGTGGTTAAGAGTGTTGGTTGCTCTTACAGAGGAGCAAAATTTGGTTCCCAATACCTTTTTGACTATTGCCCCAAAAGTTACTCAAATGCTCTCATTTTCTCTGTTAATGTTGACTCAATTCTTAATATTAGAGGAAAAATTTTGGAAGACATTTGTGAGGGCTGGGAAGATAATGAGCAAAGTGCTTACTGGAAAAGCATGAGAACTCGAGTTGCACCCGTGTTGAACTTGTTATACCAGGGTGGTGGTTTGAATAAAATTGTCGCCCATAGGCTTATAGATTGGAGTACTTGGTCACCAGGGAGTGGACACCGAAGACAGGTACAGTCTTATTGGAGGAGTATGTCACTGGGGATGGGCTTTGAGGTTTCAAAAATCCCCTTCCAAGCCCAGAGTTTCTCTCTTCTGTTGCCTGTGGATCTGGATGTAGAACACTTGGCTACTTCTCTAGAACCAAGTCTGCCTGGGCGCCACCATTCTTCCCTCCGTGACAACGGACTGAACCTCTGAAACTGCAAGAAAGCCCCAGTTAGATGTTTTCTTTTTGTTATTTATTTTTTCAGCAGATTATTTTTATTACTTTATAAATAATATCAATCAAAATTTTCACTTCTTCCCCTTCTCCCACTTCTCTCCTGCTCCCCCATTCACCCTCCCCCCTTCCCCTGCAGTCCTAAGAGAGGGCAGGGTACCCTGCCCTGTGGGAAGTCCAAGGTCCCCTGCCTCCATCCAGGCTTAGGAAGGTATGCATCCAAATAGAATAGGATCTCAAAAAGCCAGTACATGCAACAGAGACAAATCCCAGTGCC
>JAQHUG010000112.1:5970624-5982447 GCA_028555095.1 Dicrostonyx torquatus
GTTTGTGTTTACTTTATTACTTCCATTTTGGTCTTCAAGTCTTAAACTGTTTCCTTTACTTGTTTGATTGCTTTTTCTTGGTTTTCTTGGGTATCTTTGAGGGATTTATTAATTTCTTCTAACTTTTTGCTTGTCTTCTCTTCCATTTCTTTAAAGGAGTTTTTCACTTTCTGTTTAAGGGTCTCCATCATTTTCATAAGGTTATGTTTAAAGTTAATTTCTTCTACTTCTTCTGGGTTAGGATGTTCAAGTCTTCCTGTTGCGTGTTCGCTGGATTCTGGTGTTACCATGTTGCTTTTCAGGATGTTGGAGGACTTCTTGCATTGGTGCCTGCCCATCTTTTCTTTCAAAGGAGACCAGCAGAGTCTTGGCGTCTTGGTCCAGTCTTTGCTGTGGCTGACTGTACTTGGGAGTTTTTCTTGGTCTGCCCTCTCTTAGGTCCCCTCAGCACTGGAGCAGGCTCTCAGATCCCCTCTGCCCTGAAGCAGGCTGTATTGGGAATCCAAGGACCTTGCAGATGAAAAGGCAGGCTTGGGGGCAGGGTGGAAAAAAAAAAGCCAGCAGCAGGGAACTCACCCACTGGATGGCCAGAAAAGATTAGGGAATTGGAGGAGCCCTGTGGCCACTTACCTCTCCAGATCCCCTCAGCATGGAAGCAGGGTTTCTTGCTGGGTTCTAAGGACCTCATAGACAAAAAGGAGAGTTTGAGGGGCAGGGTGGGATGATACAAAGAAGTCCCAGTGGCAGGAACATTCCCCACTGTCTCTCCAGATCCCTCAGCCCTGAAGCAGGCTGTGTTGCAGGATCCAAGGACCTTGCAGATGAAAAGGAGTGCTTGGGAACAGGGTGGAATGGGGTAAAGAAAGCCAGCAGCAGGGAACACACCCTGCTGATGGCCAGAAAAGCTTAGGGAACTGGAGGGGGCCTGGATTCAGTTCCTGGGGACTGTCCGGTCATGTGGCCACTTACTCACCTCTCCGGATCCCCTCAGCCTAAATGTTTTCTTTTATAAGAGTCCCTGTAACACAACCAAGGTGGGTGGCTCCTGAAGACAAACACCCGAGGCTGTCCTCTCGCCTCCACACGTGTACATACACATGAATGTGCATCCACACCCACACAAATACACACGTGCATGTGCATACACAGTAATTTATTATAGTCAACGTACATCTAGTTTAGAAGCAATTGCAGGTAAGCTGTCACTACTGCAGTAGACTAAGTTATAGTTGGCATAAACTTTAGCACAGCCTGTTCAGTCCCATTATGGCAACATTGTCATGTGAGAACTGACAGATTAAAAATTGGGTGTGTTGCTTTAAGAGAAGAATGTTTTCGGTCCTCAGGTGGAGTCATTTCCGGGCCCAGTGATAAGGCTGAGCTAGAAATGACTGCTCCTCAGTCATCAGCACAGGGCTGTAGGGACACCTTCAGATCACCATGGTAAGTGGGCACAGTATGCAATTGACAGTGTTGAGTTGGGATGGTGGCAGATTTCATAGACTGTATTTAGATACTTTCCTCTCCCGTAAATCCTTAATAAATCAAAAATGTGTGACAGGAAAAAGGACACAGCACTGTCTTTAGCTTCTTTAGTTCTGTGTGAGAAGGAACATGGTTACTTGGGGCTGCTTTAGAGAATTAAGGGATTTTTCCCCCTATGGAAACCACAGTAGTTTTTAGTATCTTAGAATTTTGAATTCTTTAATGGAAGAAACCTTTCAAACTGCTTTTTCATCTTTGTCTCCCCACAGTGGACTTTCCTGCACTCAGGTTGCTTAAGTTGTTTTTACCTTAAGAATCAAGGCTTCCAACATGAAAGATACTTAGAGTAGAATGTTCTGTGTCTTGACTGGATCAAGGTCAGCAGTCTGGGTGGGATGTTGTCCTGCAAGGTATTTCCTCTGGGAGCAAATGAGTAAAGGGTATGAAAGGTCTTTTCCTTATTTCTTAGAATTGCATTTGAATCTGCAGCTCTCTTCATGTTAAAAGCTTAATTGGAAATTATCCTTTCTCAGTAACTCAAATCAGTTTTGGAACAGTGTTTGTTAGTGTGCTGGGACTTATCAGTGCTGACATTTAGTGGGTAGTTTACAGTCTTAGACCATTTAACACTATGGCTAATGTTCTAACAGAGAGTTTTGAAAGATGGCAGAGGCTAAGAGAAGAATAAGGTGAATCTAGTCCTTTCTTCCACCAGATGTGGCTATATTGTAGCGTTGGATGTTTCTACAGCCAAGAACAGGGTTTGTCAGGCCAAGTTATGCTATGTTGAGAGGCCTGCTATGTCGAGAAAGAGTAGTACTATTTACTGTGTTGTTTGAGCATGCGAGGGGCGGCAATTTATTCGTGTCGGTGATTGCTTTTACTGTGACTTACTGTCAGCGAGTGTGCCTCTCAACTGAGTTCCCGGTGTGGCCACTGACAGCTGGAGAAGGGAGCCACTGGGAGCTGTCTGCCTGTGAATTTTTGTAGAGTTTCTTTCGGGTACAAACACAATAAACAGGGGCTGGAGAGATGGCTCAGCTGTTAAGAGCATTGCCTGCTCTTCCAAAGGTCCTGAGTTCAATTCCCAGCAACCACATGGTGGCTCACAACCATCTGTAATGAGGTTTGGTGCCCTCTTCTGGCCTGAAGACATACACACAGACAGAATATTGTATACATAATAAATAAATAAATATTTTAAAAAAAACAAACACAATAAACAACCTTCCTTTCTAAATCGGTCTTAAACTTAGAGGACAAAGGTCTGGTTTGGTTAATATATTTACAGCTTTTAAAGTCCAAAAGGAGGGAGAGGAATGGAATTGTCCTTTGCAGATAAGGATTTATGAAGCTTGCTCATAATGGAAGGTACTGTTTTGATTGTCATATGCCGAGAGATGTAGGGCTACTAGTTTGTTCTAAGTGATGTCATAGTTAAGGTCAACAGCCATTGTCACCAGAAACTGATAGTCGTGCAAATAAACGAGATGAAGTTCTAAGTATTAAACCTGAGAGTCTCATGAGGTGGGGAAGTCTATGGTATGCCATGTCAACTGAGGCAAAGTACAAATGCTTGATGCCGCTGAGCATGACAGAGTCCGGAACAGATTGCTGGGGTGTGGCCGGTCAGAGCTCTTGACCTCATCTCTGACTTCTCGTTCACGCAGGCCTGGCCAGCAATTAGTGGGAGGTCTGAGGTCTGGAGCTGAGATCAAACTTTGAGACAGTGCATTTGTGGTTGCCCCTCTGCCCCCAGCTTACAAGGCTAAGCACCTTGATGGACTTGAGAATGTAGAAGACAGAGCAGGCCAGGGCAGACTTGGTACAGGACCACTGGCAATCAAAACACAACAACTTTACATCAGATATTACTGTAGATTTCCAGAATTTAACTTTTTCTTTTCTCTGTTAAAAAGTAGTTAGTATGGTGTACTGGAGGTTTTGTGTGTCAACTTGACACAAGCTAGAGGCATCAAAGGCAGGAGCCTCAGAAAGAAGCATGTGGAAATGTCTTCTTGAGATCTAGCCATAAGGCATTTTATCATTTAGTGATCAATGGCGGAGGGCCTAGCCCATAGTGGGTGGTGCCTTCCCTAGGTTGGTGGGTCTAGGTTCTGTAATAAGGTAGACTGAGCAAGCCATGAGGAGTAAGTCAGTAAGCAGCTCTCCTCCATGGCCTCTGCATCAACTCCTGCCTCTGAGATCCTACCCTGTCTGAGTTCCTGTCCTGACTTCCTTCAGGGATGAACATCCATGCTTAAGTGTAAGCCTAATAAACCTTTTCCTCCCCACCTTGCTTTTGGTCATGGTGTTTTGTTGCAATAATAGAAACCCTAACTAAGGCATGTGGCCCCTCTCAACTACTTAAAAAGGTGTTTACTTTAAAAAAATAATGAATGCTGATGAGGGCAGATTAAAAGAGTAATATTTACATAATAAAATTCCTATTATTCAGAAATAACTAGAGTTTGTATAATCACAAATTTCTTTTTTTCTGTGTGTATGTGGACAAGTGTATGGGGAAGAACCTGCATATGGAGGCCCAAGGTTGATGTCAGGAAGCATCTTCAATTGTTATTCAATTTTGTTCACTGAGTCAGGTTATTTCAATCAAACCCAGAGTTCAGAGATCTAGCTACCTTTGCTCGATGTCTTGCTTTACGGATCTTCTATTTCTGCCTTCCCAGGCTAGAATTATAAATGACTTGCTTCACCCATGCAGCACTTTTGTAGGTTCTGGGGATCTGAACTCCCATACATCTAGATGCACAAAATGATAAAATATAAGTATTAGACAAAATATTCCTTATATAATTATGCATATGATAGGGGTTTCCTTAAATTATTACATTTATTTTATTCATTGTGTGCGAAGGGGTCAGGGCACTGGTGCAGGGTCAGATGTCAACTTAAAGGACTTGGTTCTGATTCTCTCTTTCCACCATGCGGATCCAGGGATCAAACCCTGCTCTTCAGGCCTGGCGACAAGCACCTTTACCCACTCAGCCACCTCTTTGGCCTCCAATTTTTAATGCACAGTGATGGGCTTGTTTTGGAAAATAAGTGAAAATTTCTAATAGTTTTAACCTTAGAATATTCTTCCTTGTGGTGAGTACATATGAATAACAAAATTTCAAGAATGAAGAAATTGAAGAATGAAGAAACAACATATTTAATTTGTCTGCAATGAGTTTTACTATTTGACAAGGCTGGTCAATTTAAAATTTACTCTCTTCTAATAACCTTTTTTTTCTGGGTAAATTAGTTTGATGTAAACACCATTTACTGCGGGCAAGTGGACAGAACTAGAAAAAATGATACTGAGTGAGGTAACCCGGACCCACAAAGAAAATATAATATGTACTCACTCATAACTAGATATTAGAAGAAAGCAAAGGATAACCAGCCTATAGCTCAGAAGCCCAGAGAACCTAAGATGGAGCCACCTAGGAAGGAAAAAAAAGACAAGATTTTCTGAGTAAATTGGGAGCATGGGGAGCGAGGGGGAGGGTGGAAGGGGAGAGGGGAGGAATGAAGGGGAGTGGAAAAATGTATAGCTCAATAAAAACAATAAAATAAACAAACAAAAATACCCATTTACCACACCCACACTTTACCCTTAATTACAGTTCTGTGTAGGTCATATAAGACTATACATATACAATCTTAACTCAGTTCTCCATCTAACACACACTAGTAGGGACTTTATAGAGTTTCTTTTCTGTTTTTGTTTTTCGAGACAGGGTTTCTCTGTGTAGCTTTGGATCCTGTCCTGGAACTGGCTCTTGTAGACCAGGCTGGTCTTGAACTTGCAAAGATCTGCCTGCCTCTGCCTCCTGTGTACTGGGTTTAAAGGCATGCGCCACCACAGCCCAGTAATGGGACTTTATAGAGTAGGAAAACTTAAGACATTTTTGTCTTGTTTATCGTGATTGCATGTATGCATGCGTATGTGAATACATGAGAATTTGCATGTCACCAGCCATGTATGGAGGTCAAAGTATAGCTTTGGATAGCCTGCTCTTTCCTCTGTCTTTACCTGGGCTCCAGGGATCCAACTCAGGTCCTCTGGCTTTCAAGGCAATCAATTTTACTCACTGAGCTGACTCACCAGCATGACAGAATTTAAGCACCATTTCAGTCCTTGGTTCCATTTTCCATGAAACATGTCTACTCTTTGGAATTTGTTATTCATGGAACACTTTTGTGGAGATGGTTATCTTCTTCCCCTTGTATGCGTGTTCTAGGGACTGTATTCAGGCTGTCAGGATAATGTGGCTGGCAATTGCTTTTTACCTGCTGAGATACCTAGCTGGTCCCCTTTGTAGAACACTTTAGATGAGGGCTTCTCAACCTGTAGGTCATCACCCCCTTGGAGGTTGAATGACCTTTCATGGGGTCACCTAAGACAATAAGAAAACACAGATATTTATATTATGATTCATAACAGTAGGAAAATTACAGTTATGAAGTAACACCAAAAATAATTTTATGACTGGGGGGGGGTCATTACAATATGAGGAATTGTATTAGAGGGTCACAGCATTAGGAGAGTTGAGAATCACTGCATTAGATTACAACAAACTTCCCTTATGATTTCTAAGCTAGTTTGGCCTTTTTAGTTGTAATCAGTAGTGTTCATGTTATCTAAACTCCTACTCCATTCTAACTCACTATGTCTTATTCCAGAGGGAGTGTCTCTCCATTCACATTGGTCAAGCTGGTGTCCAGATCGGGAATGCTTGCTGGGAACTGTATTGCCTGGAACATGGAATCCAGCCAGACGGCTTTATTTTGGACAGTCAACACGATCACTTGGAAAATGCTAAGACGGAACATAGGAGCGCATCTTTAGATACTTTCTTTGATGAGACAAGCGCTGGGAAGCATGTGCCCAGAGCACTTTTCATGGACCTAGAACCAACTGTGATAGGTAATCTAAATTTGACTTTCTAGTTCTTTAACCAAGTCCCAACTCAAACAAACCAGACAGGTGAGGTTACGAGATTGTGCTCATCTTTACGAAAAGGATTGTGTAGACCTTTTCCAACCTCAGTCTATGCCATGACAAACATTCCCAAATGGACATTAGCCTTCTTCCCTGTGGGATGAACTAAGTAAAGCTTCTAATTTATCCACCCACATACTTCAGCAGAACACTGAATCCTTTTCCTGGTCTGAGAGCAAAACTAGAAGCTATCAGCAAAGAACCTGAAAAATTGTCATTATCTTCTACAGAGGAGTAGAGTATTTGAAAATTATTCCACAGAAATAAGGTACCATATAAATCTTAAACTTATGGGGGAAGCTAATGGTATTTTAAAATTCTACTTATTTTTTTCTCTCTTTCTCCTTCTCCCTCTTCCTCTCTCAATTTTCTCTCTCTAGAATCAGTCCTCTCTCTGTCTCTCTCTGTCTCTCTCTGTCTCTCTCTCTCTCTCTCTCTCTCTCTCTCTTTCCTTCCCTTTCTCTCCCCTCTCTCTATCTCTTATGTGGAGGTCCAGAGAACAATTTGAAAGATCCCAGGGATCCTGCTCAAGCTACCTGATTTGGTAACAAGCTTTTTACCAACTTTGCTATCTTGATAGCCCAAAAGCTATTTCATAATTAACAGTGACAGACTTCACAATATCCTGTCATAAAACTTCTAACATGCAGCTAGAAAAATATTAGACATAGAAAGGAGGCATTGTCGTAAGAGAGCAACTAGAGAGGAGGGTAGGTTTAGATCTGATGTATATTAGTTATCTATTTCTACACAATAAGCTTCCTTCAAATGCAGTGGTGTAAGGCAGTAGTAGCCATTATTTTGTTCATGAATCTATAATCTGTGCGGGGCTCAGATGATACAAGTGCTCACTGTCCCACATCATTCCAGATTTAAAGGTTCAGATGGGAGCCTGGGGACTCACTTGGATAGTGGTTCACTCACCTATCTGTCAAGTTGGGGTTCTGAGTTCTGAGCCATGGATGCCGCTAGGGCTTTGAGTCCTCTTCATGTGAACTGTCTTTGTGAAGCTTTCACCTCATTATAGCATGGTGGTCATGTGCCAAGACCAAGTTTCTCATGGGTACAAGGCAGATGTTCATGGCATTTGTTACCCAGCCCTGGAAGTTACACAGTGCCATTTCAGCTGTTCTCAATGAGTCAAGATAGTTATGAAGACACAGGGAAGGGAGATGAGCCCCCCCACCTTTTAATGCAAGCACAACAGGCTTCTAGAAGCAGCAATGTGTAATAGGAAGTGTTTTTGTGACCATCTTTGGAAAATAGTCTGCCCTACTAGAAAAATGCAATCTGTCTATACTAGATTAGAGTTGATTTCCTTATTAGAATGGCATTAGAATGCATAATAAATTGATGGGACAAAGTGGGTTGATGCCAACGAATGTTAATATAGTACATATAATATAAGTTTTATTTAAGTGGATAGGGTGAAAAGGGTAAGGTCAAATATTATTTGAGCTATGTATTGCTCTGCTAGGTGTTATGAACAAATAAAAGCTAAGAAATTATTGGGAGTGTAGTTCGGTTGGTATAGTGTTTGCCTAAAATGCAGGAATCCTGTAACCAGTACCTAAGCTCAACATTAGAGCAGATATGGCCGTACATCTGTAATGTCAGCTCTTGGGACATGGAGGCTGGATGACGGACAGTTCAGGGTCTTTTGGAATACATAGTACCTTACCAAAAACACCAGCAAGAAGACATCTTTGCTTCTCTAAATGAAGAAAAGCTGTTTCCACAGAATAAATCCCTTAACACGGGAAAAGGACAGGGATCAGAGCATAGAGTCCTGTCAGGGTTAGAGAGGAGCCAGAAGTTACTCACTGACCACGCTTCCCTCTCTGCAGACGAGATCCGTGTGGGAAAGTACCACTCACTCTTCCACCCGGAACAGCTTGTGAGTGGAAAAGAAGATGCGGCAAACAACTACGCACGAGGTCGCTACTCCGTGGGCTCAGATGCCATCGAGCTTGTGCTAGAAAGGATCCGGAAGCTGGCAAGTAGCCCCTCTCCAGCTACGAATGGGTCGGGCTGGATATTTCTGATCTTGTGGTAGCAGTCACAGCCTTGCTTGCTCCCATTCCCTCCCCAACCCTCTCACTCTAGGCCTCCAGAGATACTTAGGGCGTCCTGATGTTGACTTTGATTATACTGTTACAAAGGAGGCCTTTACAGTTGTCAGGTGGCGCCTCTTTACCCGTGTTTCTCCTATTGTAGTGTGTGTGTGTGTGTGTGTGTGTGTGTGTGTGTGTGTGTGTGTGTAAGAGAGAGAGAGAGAGAGAGAGAGAGAGAGAGAGAGAGCATGTGTGTGTTAGCAGAGTCTTTCAAAGTTCTCTAAAATGAATTATTTTCCAATAGTCACCACTACTTGTGAAGGTGACAAGGGGCAGACCTTTTGTGAAGGATACTTATTGCTCTTTCTCATAGTTCTGTAAGGGTTTGACTGCAGATCCTTCGTTAAGTAAGTGGTTTGGTATAACCACTGGTAAGAGGACCTTTCCTATCTTCCTGGATGTAGTGTGTAGCTTAAGAGGTACTTTGTCCACAGTGGAAGGGACTTTATTTTGCTTTTGCATTTTGCTCATTTTCTTTTCTTTATTATTGACAAAAACCTTCAGATCTCATGTAGATAAATTCGTGAAAAACAATGAAAGATAGCCAATTGCTTCTATAGGCTGAGCCTCCCTTAGCTGAGTGATTGGGACCAGAACTACTTGAATGGGTATTTTCTCCAGGCTTTGGTATATTTGTGTACACGCACACACACACACACACACACACACACACACACAATTTTAGGGGGTCAAGCAAGACAAATGTAAAGCTCATTTAAATTTCGAATAACCCATATAGTCATAGGCTCCCGGCAATTTTATGCAGTACTTTTAGAATTCCTATTACTGGCATCATGTAAGTACTCAAAAAAAAAAAAAAAAAAAGAGCATTGTGAAGTTTGGGATTGGAACTGCTCAGGCAGTAGTGAAACTCTAAAGCCTTCAACAACTCCAGAAGGATCATTCAGGAATATTTCAAAGTAGCCATGCTTGTCGTGTAGCTAATAATGACTGAAGAGACCATTCAGAATCATTTTTGAGGTGTATATTCCTGTGTGTCTTTGTATACACAGGTGCATGTGGGGACCAGAGGACCCCCTTGCCTGTTGTGCCTCTGATTCCATCTACTTTGTTGTTTGTTTGAGACAGGGTCTTGTATGGCCAAGTACTGGCCAGTCAGGAGAAGAAGGATGATCATCCAGCCCTGGTGATCTGTCTGCCTCCACCTCTTGAGTGCTGGGGTGATGACTGATGACACCATGATCAGAATTATTTATTTATTTATTTTTACAATGCAGCTTCTGAGAATCAAACTCAGACCTGCATGCTTATAAGACAAGCCCTTTGCTGATGGAGCCATTTCATCAATGTCCTCTTTCTGGGAACTTATATTCTACCATCACCATCTAGTTCACTAGTTTGCATATATTTGGTGGAATTTTCACATTGCTTGTTCTTTCTGCAGGCAGAACAATGCAGTGGACTTCAGGCATTTTTGATTTACCGAAGCTTTGGAGGAGGCACAGGGTCGGGATTTACATCTCTCTTGATGGAGCAACTCTCGGCAGAGTATTGCAGGAAGACAAAATTGGAGTTCTCTGTCTACCCATCTCCTAGACTCTCCACTGCTGTAGTAGAACCTTACAACGCCATCCTCACCACTCACTCTACCATAGAACACTCAGACTGCACATTCTTGGTGGACAATGAGGCTCTCTTTGACATCTGCCGTCACAAACTTGGTGTTGAACGTCCTTCCTATGCTAGCATCAATAGGTTGATAGCTCAGGTGTTATCTTCCATTACTGCTTCACTCCGCTTTGAAGGGCCTCTGAATGTGGACTTAATCGAATTCCAGACCAACCTAGTACCTTATCCCAGAATACATTTCCCCATCCCATCCCTGGCCCCCATCATCTCTGCTGACAAAGCCTACTATGAGCAGCTCTCTGTGCTTGACATCACTGCTGCTTGCTTTGAGTTCTCCAACCAATTGGTCAAGTGTGATCCTCGGCTTGGGAAGTACATGGCTTGCTGCCTACTATACAGAGGAGATGTGGTCCCTAAGGATGTGAATGCAGCAATTATAGCCACGAAGTCAAGGACTTCTGTTCAGTTTGTTGATTGGTGTCCAACTGGTTTTAAGGTGGGCATCAACCAGCAGCCACCTATGGTGATGCCAGGAGGAGATCTAGCCAGGGTTCAGCGAGCTGTGTGTACGTTGAGCAATACCACGGCGATTGTGGAAGCCTGGGCCCGCCTGGACCACAAATTTGACCTCATGTATGCCAAGAAGGCATTTCTGCACTGGTACATCATGGAAGGCATGGAGCAAGGGGAGTTTATAGAGGCCAGGGAAGATCTGGCTGCTCTGGAGAAAGATTATGAGGAAGCGGGACTGAGTTTTTGATGTAAAGATGACAAAGCAAATGGATACTGAGTTAAAATGTTGTTATTTGTTTTCAAGCTATTATATACTTAATGAATAAAAGGAAAACAAAAATCCAATCAACAAATTCTGCATTAAATTAAATATATCAAAATCAACAATACAGTCATATTTTCTCGTGTACAGTAGAATTCAGCTCTGCTAACTGAGAATCTTTTGAGGACTGCAGTCATTTGAACTACTAAGTCTCTTCTAGGTAGCAATTATTTTGTTATTTTGTTACAAATTCTTATGTCAAAGCAAAAATCTAACTTTAATCTTTGCCCCTCCACTTTAAAAAAAAACAAAACAAAACACCAAGTACGTATGGAACCTTAATGTTTCTGCTTTTCCTTTCCTGTATCTAAGATGGAAAATACACAGATTATGAATGTTATTTCTCTATTATTTATGTATTATACATCAATTAAATCACAGATGTTTCATAATATTTCTTTTCCTTTCTCCAAGTGTGGGCTTTAACTCCTTAGTTTTATTTTCAAACAAACAAGCGAGAATACTGTCGGGCATTTTTAGAATTTAGGTGTGAGTATCCTGCAGGTAAGAAACTATGTATCCCCTCTTTAGTTGATCTGTCCAGAATGGGCGGTTGTATTTGTTTTGCATGTGTATATGTGTGTGTAGTATGCTCACATGTGAGTGTGCACGTTTGTATGTCTTCTAGAAGTATGTATATGTGGGCATGTTCATATGGCAGCCAGAAGCTGCTGTCATGTCTCTCTCAATTTCTCCCCACTGTATTTGTTAAGGAAGGGTCTCTTCACGAACTGGGAGCTCACTGATTGAGCTACTCTGACCCCGTCTTTGCTAACAGGCACTGGGAT
>JAQHUG010000112.1:6009536-6034276 GCA_028555095.1 Dicrostonyx torquatus
ATACTTACACACACATACACGCTCATCACACAAACATACTTAGATGCACATAGACAATTTTTAATGAAATAGCCCCATTGAAGGCCTGAAAAGATGGTTCAGCTTGTAAAGTGGTTGCTCAAGAAGCATAGACTCTTGAAATCAGATCTTGAAAATGCATATGAAAAGCTAGGAATGGCAGTGTGCCTGTAATCCCAACCCTGGGGAAAAGGAAGCAGTGGGCTCCCTCCTGCTTGCTGACCGGCTAGTCGAGCTCACACAGTGAGGTCCATGTCCAGTGAGGGATGTTGTTTTGAAAAACAAGGATGAGAGTGGAGAAAGACGGTGTCTGACAACTGTTGGTTTCCACACACGCACCCAAAAATGTGCGTGTGTACTTGTACACACTTGTATATTCTCATAGCAGTGCATATACTACACACACACACACACACACACACACACACACACACACACAAACACACACACACCACACCACACCACACCATGCATGACAACAGTGGGAAAATTTCAAAGCCTACTTTTTATTTTTTTTGGCTATGTGAGTTTTATTTTTATTTTTCCAATAACTTTCCCACACTCGTTTTACACTCTGCATGTCAGGCGGATGGCACACTGAGCCCATGGGATCTTTGAGTTGACTTTCTTGCTGGAAGAGAAGAAACACCAGACCCTGGCAAGCAGCAGGTGTGCTGGTTGGTCGTAGTGTTTGCAGAAGGTCTGCTGACATCATACCTGTATGGAATGCAGAGCAATCTGGGCAGAACTGAGCTGCTAATGAGAATTCCACCACACTCTCTGGGCAGCTCAGAAGTGAGAATGAGATTTCCCCAAGTGATTATTCATCGCTTGCCTTTGACTTGCTCTTCCTTTGTTCCTAGGCTTGTTTTTTTTTTTTTCAAACATCCAAAGTTCACTTTGAAGACAGCTATCTGCCAGTGATCTGTCTTGTGAAATAAGAGAGTTGACCGTATAACTCCCTGCTCAGGATGTTTTTGCCTCCAAGCTTTTATTTTGGATTTTCTGGTCTCTACAAGAGTAAAGAATAAGATGAGCAACATCGTGCCCTTCCTGAGCCACCACTGTCAATATGTTTCTTTCTCAAAATAGAGAAAACAGGGCAGATGTACCCAGATAAACCTGGATTACACATGTCTTTTTCTGGCCCTATAATTCCTGTGTTTATTGACTGGCCTTCTGCAGAGAAGAATGTTATCTCCAACCTTAAATGTCTGTTTCTTGGGCTGGAGAGATGGCTCAGAGGTTAAGTGCACTGGCTGTTCTTCCAGAGGTCCTGAGTTCAACTCCCAGCAACCACATGGTGGCTCACAACTATCTGTAACGAGATCTGGAACCCTCTTCTGGTGTGCAGGCATACATGGAGGCAGAATGTTGTATACATAATAAATAAATAAATAAGTCTAAAAAAATTTTAAAAATCTGTTTCTTTCAGTTCCCTCAGTATATCTCTGTTTTTGAATATCACAGTGAGATCAGAATTTTAAAAATCAGTCTATTCTCCTTGATTGTAATTTAAAAATTCTCTAACAATTGTAAATGTGTCTTATATGACCTTTGATATCATTTCCCCCTTAAAATAACTCTTACAAGCAACAATAAATGGACTCAGTAAGATGTACACACACATATACATGTAAACATATGTGTATTTGTATGTTGCATTGCAATTTTCCTCAGTCTTAAAATCCTTTCATCAATACTAAGCCAAGGAGTATCAGACATCTCCAACTCCTTTTCAGCAGGTCATCTTTCAGTAGTGCTTCAGCCAAATATTCAAACAAATGTTCGACATCGTCCCCCCTAAGTGGTATGTACTTCCATATTAAAGCTAGAATCTCCCATAATAAGCCTAGAACCAGAGGGCCCATTCAATAAACTCACCCTGATCCAGTTTTATGTTCTTTCTACCATTATCTCACATTCTTAAAATCCACTCCCACATACATTCCCCAGACATCTACTCAAATGAAACAACAAACTCGTTAAACTCTTTAATAGTGAAAAGCACCTCCTAATGGATGGCACCTTCTACGTCCCCCTCCCCCAGAAGCCTGCTTTGCCTTAAGTCTGAGTTATAAGTCTAGAAGTTCAGAGAAGGGAACTGCTGATTTAGCAGACAATGAAGGATTAATTTCTTCAGCCAAAGACTAAAAGGGCAATATTTCAGTGTGTGTGTGTGTGTGTGTGTGTGTGTGTGTGTGTACACCTGCTGAGCATAGAGAGACTACTTCCTCAGGTGAGATAAACCCTTGAGAATCTACAGATTCAAAGTTCTCATCTTCAGTAGGCTCCTCACACACATTTCCACCTCCGAATTAACTGCCAACGCCCTCAGATTGGAATTGGAATATTTGCTGTAATTCAAATAATAACCAAATAATAAGGGTTTTGGTTCAGTTTTCCACAATTTAAGTTCTGTGGCTGCTGGAGAGAAGATTCTCTTCAAAGGCACACTTACAAACCTTTAGACTGTTTGTGCACATCTGGAGCCAGTAAGTTTTACCACTAAGTTCTTTGCTTCCTTCACTGCATCTTGAGATGTTAGAAGTTGGTAAATTTTTATCACAGAGGTCATTCCTATCCTTGGTCAATTTATCCAGAGATGCTAAGAGCAATAAACCGACGCTATCCTTTTCCTTATTTTTCCACAAAACTTCAAAGTTTTCATACACAGATTCCCTAAATCTGTTGTGCTAACAGATGGCGAACCAGGCTAACGATGCATTTATCTCCTTAGATTTGTAGAATGGTCACACCATGGGCTTTCCATACTCTCCAAGCTCAGGAGAGGTCTTAGATGGAAAGGCTTCACCCCTGTAGCTGTTCGCAAATAGGGAAGCTTATTCCAGATGCTTAAAAGTCTCATCCTTATGCTTCTGATGCTCTAGAAATACTTCTGGTACCAAAAGCTGTATTAGCCAGGGTCCCCTGGAGTAACAGAACTTATAGAATGAATTTCTCTCTCACCAAATATATATGCTCACACACACATATTCCATATATATGTGATTTATTAGAGTGATTTATCTACTGGCTGTGGTTCAGCTTATACAACAATAGCTCTCTATGAATGGAAAGTCCAAGAATCCAGTAGTTTCTCAGGCCACTAGGCTTGATGTCTCAACCGATCTTCAGTGTACACTGGAATCCTGAGGAAGTAGGTTCTGATACTAGAGGAGGAATGGTCTTGCCAGCAAGCCGAAAGCAAGCAGGCAAAGAGGAACATCTCCTCCTTCCATGTCCTTGTACAGGCTTCCAGGAGAAGGTGTGGCCCAGATTAAAGGTGTGTTCTTTCCTAGCACAGAGGATTTGAATTAAAGGCCTGTCTTCCTATGTCAAATGATAGTCAGGCGGTGGTGGTGCATGCCTTTAATGCTATGTCAAATGAATCTTTCTGCTTCAACCTAAGCAAACGTCTCTCACAAGTGTATTCTCCATTTTTGGATTTTAGTCAATACCAGATGTAGTTGAGTTGATAACCAAGAATAACTATCACATATGTATAAAATAATAAAGAAGAGGTCATTTAAGAGATTTAACCTCTTAAGAGATTTAAGAGGGAGGTCGGAAGGAATTGGAGTGGGGAGAAGGGTGGATGAGAGTGATGTCTATACTACTCAACTATGAAGTGCTAAAAAAAATCAATCAAAACTCCAATAAGTGTTTTGGAGAAATTAACAAGTTAATGTTAAAATTTATGTATAAAAATTCAGCATAGCTGAGACAATCTTGAAAAGTGGTTATGAAGTTTAAGGATTTACAGTGCCTGAGCTTAAGACTTAATAGAAAGCAAAAACACTATGTGTTAAGAACAATGTCACAGCATAGATGGAATAATGTATATAGGCATGAAAATGTCATACCAAATTTTATCATTTGATGCACAAAGTTTAAAACTAATTTAAAAGTTGAGAAAATAAGAATAGAGGAGTAACATGCACTATGTGACGTAATTAACGTAATATGTATGTATGCATGCTGTCAGTTGATTTTTGAGAAGATGTGAATAAAAAAACAGAATGTGGGGAAAAGATCACTGAACTAAGAAGCAGAAAACTTTGGCTGTAGCCATGGATGGACAACCATAGGACTTTGAGCCATCTTGAGGTGCGTATTTTCCATATATCAATTCCTTTACTCTTCTCAATATCCCTACAGGGTAGAATATAACCATCCTATCTTAAATAGATGGAATGAAAAATGATTCTCCAATAGTTTCCTCTAAATCTTTCCTTAATCTCTCTGTCACTTATCACTTCCTTAACATAATCCCTTGGGTCTGGAACACTACTCTCAGCTGGTTCTCAATCTTTTCTGACATCTTAGAAATACAGTGTTCTTCATAGAATTCTCTTTTTTCTTAAAGATTTGTTTTATTTTTAATTGTACATATCTGTATGGGAGTATACAGATTTAAGTGCAGGTCCTTGAGGGGCCAGAAGAGGGCATCGGAGCCTCTGGAGTTGGAGTTACAGGTGGTTGTGAGTGGTCTGATGTAGCTACTGGAAAGTGAACTTCAGTCCTCCGCAGAAGCAGAAGGTGCCCTTCATTGCCGACTTCAGCTTGCACAGGATTCTCATACTCACATCCCATCTTGTCTTGTGTTTTTGCAACTTCCTGGGAGGAATCTGACTAAGCTGAAGCTTCTTCTGCTGTGTGACAACACCTCCTGAGGTTTCAGCTCAGGCATTTCTTTGCGGAGAGCCCCAGACCACACACCCAACAGCCAGCCATCTAGATATGTCTGTGTTCTAGAAGAAGGTCAAGTGCAGTTTTCAAAGCTGCGTCTCTTACCTTTTCTCAAACTATAACATTTTTTTTTGCTCTTTATAATATCCATGTATACTATTTCAATAGGTTTGAAGCCATTATCTTCAAAGAGGTTCTGGGGGCAAAATCACGGGGCTGAAATGTAAGTCATGGGTTTTGGGATGGAAAAAATATCCTCAAAAATATCCAAAAGCTGATTTTTGGGATTTCTCTCTACAAGAAACTGTCTTTATTTAGAAAAATACTGTGAGGTTTCAGATCAGAATGTCAAAAGCCCAAGCCCAAGTTTCAGATGACAGAGTTACTCTATTGCTTGCAACTAGGTGCTAGTCTGTCTATTAAAACATGTTAAAAAGACCACTGACTCCTAGCTGGGAGGTGGTAGTGCACGCCTTTAATCCTAGCACTAGGAAGGCAGGAGTATCTCTGAGTTCAAAGCCAGCTTGGTTTACAGAGTGAGTTCCAGGACAGCCAGGGCTGCAAAGAGAAACCCTGTCTCAAAAACAATGAAACAAAACAAACAAACAATAATATTAGTTACTTCTGAGACAAGGTAAGGAAAACAAAAAACAAAAAAAGGGCTCAGAAAGAGAGCAAAATGTGTAGAAGGAGAGGTACAATATTGTGTTGCACACACTAAATAAAAAATGTAAAAATTAAAAAAGTCCTCTCAAATGTGTGTGTCTGTCTTTCTGTCTCTGTCTCTGTGTGTGTATGATTCTGTAAGAAGTGCTAGACCAGGTTTGGAAGCATCCAGGGGCTCGTCACAGGGTTGACAACTTCTTCCTCACCCCAGTCTTTTCATTACAGCATCACCCTCAGGATAATTTGCTCAGGTTTATTTCTGTGCATGTCAATTGGAGGAAAACTATCTGAAAGCCTCAGAGACCTCAGGACTGTATTAAGATTTGCATTATGGTTCAACAGAACACCTGTAAAAGCCATCTTGTTACTCTGGTGTTTACATATCTCTGCTTCACTGGACAATACATCAGAGGTAGATGCTGGGGAAGGATATTAAGCTATCCATCAGAGGCCACTGCTTAAGGGAAACCCAATCATAAGAAAGCATTTGTTAAGAAAGTGCTTTTTTAAAGTGAATGATCAAGATGGGAAAATGTACTCCCCACCCCTTCTACCCAGAGAGATAAAAATATCTTCATTCTGTCTAGTATCTGGGTGGGAAAAAGTGAAAGTCTTGTAGGAAAATTTACAACCAGAAGTCCAAGGATCATGCTAATATGGGTTCACATTAAGACTTTCAAGTGGGCCAGAAACACTCTAAGATATGTATATATATTTAAATGGGGCCCTACCTAATAGCATCAGCTCTCTGCTTCAAAATACAAGCAATAGCAGCGGGGTGTGGTGTGGTGGCTGTATCTGCTTCCTCTGCTGTGGCTAAATATCTGAGAAGAGCAGCTCAAGGGAGGGAGAGTTCATCTTGGCTCATGGCTTGAGACTTATAGGCCATTATGCTGGAAGACAGGCAAGTCCCCATATTAAAGCCATCTATCTTACCTAGATAATTCATACTTTATCTAATTTTAAGCCATTTAACTCACTCTGTAGACCAGGATGGTCTCTCAAACTCACAGAGATCCCACTGCCTCTGCCTCCCAAGTCCTAGTATGTGTCCTCCCCACCTCCCCGTGCACTTAAACCAAATTTCTAACAAGCCCTAGCTATTTCAATGAGCATTAGAACTGACCTTCTGTCACAGCAAACCTTTGGGGCCTGAATTAAAAAGTATGTCTCTAGCTGATTCATAGTTTTTTTTTAATTGTTTGTTTAGTTTGGCTTATTTGTTTGAGACAGTCTTGCTATGTAGCTTAAGCTGATGCCTTAAATTTTAATTCACTTGTCTCAGCCTCCCAAGTGCTATGGAGCTGCTGAAATCATCTTAATAATCGTAAAATAATATACAATAATACCAATTAACTATTTATTATTTCTGTATATCTCCAATTCTTCTCAACATTAGAAGGCAGTTTTGGCACTAAAGATATGGGTCTTATAGGAAGGGTGGACATTAAGTAGGTAATTTTATATTAAATAATTATTGAAGATAGGGAAGAGGAAAATAGTCACAAATGAGCCCAATTGTAACCCAAATTGGGAAGAAGGTATCTTGTAGCATACACGATAAAGGGAGATAGGAAGAGTCTAGGTCAAGACACTTAATGGCTACATGGTTTGGGTACACAGAACCCCCCTTTTATAATCAATAGGACTGGCAATATCAATTTCTTCAATGTTAATTTAGCTGGGAGGACATCTGGTCCAAGGTTACATAAAATATATTTTAGTGAAGGAAGAACGGAGGTAGGGAACGAGGAAGAGAAGGAATGAAGGAAAGAAAGAAGGGAAGAAGAAAGGAAGGAAGAAATACAGGGAGGTAGGACTAAGAGATGGCAGGAGAGAGGAGGGACAGAAGTTAGGAATAGGAACATTTAGTCCTTTTATGCAGAAAGAGAGTTCACTGATGAAGGAACATAGATGGGACGGTTTTTGTCTCCACCCCTTATTAAAATTGACCCTTTTCTTATACAATATATCCTGATTACAGCTTCTCCTCTGTTGAATTTAAAAATGTTCAAGACTTACAGATGATGGACAACAGGACTGAGAGCTGCTTTGAGGGGAAGGAAAGGGCTCCCTTACCCTAAATGACTTTTTTTTAATATGTATATTTTGGGACCGGAGTGTCTGGCATATAAGAAACAGAGCATTTCATTTCATCTTTCTGATCCTCTGCTCATTCATTCGAATGGCCTATTGCATTGCTTTCCAGGGATAGAAATAGCAGAACATCAAAAAGAAAGTTGGGGACTGGGGTATGGCTTGTTGGTTAAGAGTACTTATAGATCTTACAGAGGACCATTGTATCTCAGTATCTCACATCAGGTTGCTCACAACTGCTTATGTAACTCCAGCTCCAGGGGATTTGGTGCCCTCTTCTGGCCTCCAAGGACACCTGTATTTGCAAGTACACCACACACACACACACACACACACACACACACACACACACACACACGATCTTTTTAAAGGCACTTGACTTCTAGAATGAGAGCGATGGCAATATCAGGACTGGGAAACTCAGTGTTGGGAAAGCCATTGTTCTTTTGCATAATTTTCCCTAGGGCTGAATTTGAGAAATTTTGGACACTTGTAGATCAGGCTGATTCCTTGAAGGGGTTCCATTCTGCCACTTTTAAACATTCATCAACTGTTCTCATTTTGTTCCTTTAGTCAGTTGCTGTCATTGCAGGAAAGCAGAACCCCAGCAAGGTTTGAACAACTCACCCAAATGATACACAGGCATTACTCAGGTTCATGTGGGCTGAGTCATTTTTCCACCTGACTGCTGATTTACAACTTTGAATTTCTTAGGTCTTTAACACTTCCGACTGCTTCTATGAGATGCTCTGCTGGCCTTCCGTGAGTCTAGACAATGTGGTAAAAAGGAAGGTCAGGTAGATAATTGGGTTGACTTGCTATTATTTGTTCCTCTTTTGAAACTATCCCCCAAAACCTTGACCTTTGCAAAAAAAATCTATTCTTTCTGCTTGTGATGAGCTCCCAGTCCTCAGGTACTCTCTGTGGTCAGCTCTGTCAGGCTATAAATGACTTCAATTTCCCAAGTGTCTCTTCTATTGTTGAATGAATTTCCTAAGAATAGAAACTGTGCCTGGTTTGTTTCCAGACCTTTATCCCAAAGCCCAGTACACAGCACAAAAGCTCCCTCTAAATGCTGACTGAGTGAGAATGGATACTCGTCGAAGGATACACAGCGTCTTTGAAACAACTTTGGTGGTAATAACAGGAATTAAACTGAATGACAGCACCAGGCCACACATTTGTTATATGGGAATTTCTTCCGTGATAAAACACTACATCCTGAAGCTCGTTAAAATTCAGAGATGTTCCAAGGGGAAGTGAGACATTCCATCCTGCAGGGAAACTCCCGAAAACACAGGACTCAAAAGCTACAGAAAGTCTCTGAAACTAGCAAGATCCAATAGGCCCCTCCTTCTCAAGCTTATATGACTGTCAGGGGGGCTGATCTATTTAAAGGAGCCTCAGGCCAGCTGACCTGAGTTGCCTGGAAGAAGTAGATCAGCCAGACTTCTCAGAAGAAGAGACCAACTGAGTTGTCTGGAAGACGTTTAGACCAGTGAGCTATGTGGAAGAGGTGAGGACCATCTAAGTGGCCTGGAAAAGGCACTCTCTTGCAGATAGTTCTTCTGACTGTGCAGGCTTCCAGCTTTTGTGGGCGGTCACCCATGCTGGGACAGGCTTTTGGTGATGAGGCTTTCTTTAAGTGATTTCTGATCCTGAAGGAAATACCTCACCTATGCTCATTTAAGTAACTCCGGTGAAACTTACGGGCTCACTAAGTTGGGCTTGGGCAGTATCTATCTTCACTTTCGAATTGAATAGACATTTGTTCACGTCTCCTTCAGAAATAGTGTCACGCATGTTTTCTTTCTTTCTGTCACCTAAAGCTTTTCCTATCCACCATCTTTCTGTACAAACCTGAGTGGACCCTGAGCCTGGGTCTCGTCACAGAGGATTCGTTTGTACGTGGAGGAGTTCGACTGTTAACCTGAAAGCCATGCTTCCCACCCTGATATATCTGAACACCTTCAGCAACTGTGAAAAGTGGCTCTAGATCTTCGTGATCTGATAGTGATACGGGAATCATGACAGCTAGGAGGTAACATCTCCTGGGAACATGATTATGGAGGAGATCTTGGGCGGAATTCAAACCATTCTCAGAAGCAGGTAAAGTTTTATAATGTCTCTTGTACAAAAACTTAATTGAACCCCAGCTGTAATTAAGTAAGAGGTTAGTGATTTGCTTAAGCCCATATAGTTGGTAAGAGCCCATATCTTATAAGGGTAAGTTTTTCCTCCTGGTATTTTATGAGGCTGTTTGAGAAGCAATTAAAGAATTAAGCTTCAGGCGGGTACTCTTTATGAAGGGTAAGGGAAGTAAATACAGAAGAAGGGAGATGGGTAAAATAGTAATAAGAATGTCTATAAATATTTGTTCATATATCCACAGATAAATATATTCTTCACCCCTCATAAAGGAACCTTCTCTTTGCAATGGATAGATGATGTAGGAAATCCTTCTGTATATGTGTTGCTTTTATTGGTTAATGAATAAAGAATCTACATTGGCCTGTGATAGGACAAAGTAGAGCTAGGTGGGGAAAACTAAACTGAATGCTGGGAGAAAGAAGGCTGAGTCAAGAGTCTGTTCCCTGTAGCCACCACTGGGAACAGACAAACCAGAACCTTGCCAGTAAGCCACATCCATGTGGCATTACAGAGATTAATAGAGATGGGTTAATACTAGATGTAAGAGCTAACTAGCAATACGCTTAAGCTATTGGCCAAACACTATTATAAATAATATAGTTTCTGTGTGATTATTTCAGGTCTAAGTGGCCAAGAACAAACGAGCGGCCTCCTACTACTGATAGAGACCACTACAGAAAACCACAGCCAATCAAAATGCAGAATTGTGGAGCCCAGTCCCAACAGATACATCTACAAAGTATTTTCACACCTAGTGCTCAGGGAGTATTGCAGAAGAGCAACTAAAAAGAGTGTAAGACCCAGAGGATCAGGAAGTTTGCTGAGAGAGTGTGTCTCCTAGCAGCTTCAGAAGCTATATCACCAACATCCTACCTAAATGTGAGCTGAACAAGGATGACAACAATGGACATGCCAAACTAGACTGGGAAAAACCCACAAGGCCTCAACCCTACACAAAGAGTTATATGCAACTGAGGAAAACTGGGAGAGGGAGAAATGGTCTTCCCCAGGGGAAAGGGGAAAAGCATCAAGTTGGTTGTTCAGTAACAAATGATCAGCCTTCCAAACACATAAGCAACATTATACAGGCTGAACAGATTATATTTGGGAATATATAAATGTGTGTGTGTATATATATTTAATTTACAATTAGTGAAAAAAGAGGCTGCAAATTTGAAGATGAGCAGGGAGGAGTATATGGGAAGTTTGGGAGGGAGAAAAGAGAAGGAAAATGTTGCAATTGCATAATAATCCCAAAAATAAAATAAAAAAGAGAAATACGTTTTATATTTCTTCAGGAAGTAAGGTAAAGGGAAGGAAGAAGAACATTAAGTCTGGAGTGTTAGATCATTTTTTACCATCACATTCCTTCCATAGGAACAAATGACCTGGAACAATATTTCCCAGCCTTCCAGTAAAAGAGTCTTAAATGTTGTCAGGGCTAAAGAAAAGTGAATTCAATTTCTGAGGGTTCACTATTATTTAACTTTGCTAAATATCAACCGTTTTTGTGTTTCTTCTTACTGTGGGCTTCATGACAAATCCATTAGTAGTTTATTGGCCTGGACTGTAAGAGCTGAGCTTCTTATAATTAAGGGAAATTAGTTTATGGAGAATAGACCAATGCTGGGAATGATCCTTGCCCAGCCTAACAGGCAATTGATAAATGCCATAGCACAGTTTGCAAATGTTGGCAATCAGAAGAAATGAGACCATTAATGGATTTCAATACTTCAGTTATAAAAGGTCACATGCTAGTCAGGGATGGGATGATCAGAGAGAGGATGTAGGAGTTAAGGCATAATCTTGTCAGGGAAAAAAAGTGAAATTATATTGAAGACAGAGCTCCAGGGCAGTTGTGAATATACTGAAGAATTCTTGCTTAATGTTAAAGAAATATATTTGTTTCTTATAACTTTTATGAACCTGGATTATTTGTGTCTATGATAGTGATTGTTAAGCTTGAATGCATAAAGAATAGGATAGGAAGGGATGCTACCTGTTATTGATAAGCTCTTAACTTTGAGGATCATTTGCTTGAGTTTGCTCTCTAGCTCTTGTATCTCTGCTGCCAATTACCACAGAAGGTGTGCTAAAAAGTCATGAGATATGGATAGAGGAGAGATTACACATGTCAGCCAATGGAAAATGGGCCATCATGACCCCCCATTCAAACAAAGGTTTTAATATAAAAACTAATGGCAAATGAGAGAGTAATGGCATTTTCTTTTCTTGATTCAGTTTCTTTTCTATTGTAATGTATCTTGTTATTCCCCCAGCTCCATGATTTTTATTACCTTTCCTGGTCATGTTTCATTGACAAGAGTCCTCTTTGCCCTTCAGTAGTATAGAAAATTACTCTTGTGCAACTATATGTTTGGTCAAAGGGGTCTGATGGAAACTCCCAAATAATCCATGCAGTTGACAAGTCTTTAAGTTGCTCTCCACAACTAATGGCCAGTTCCCATTGCTGAAGACAACACCTTATCAACTCACTGAACATAGTGAAGCTTGGATCTACATAGAGCCTTCATCTCATCATTCTGGGGTCTTTGATACAGAAAGATACTCTGCACTCTACCAAAAAAGAAACACAAACACCAATGCATCCGAAAACCCTTTGATCTAAAATAGTGCCCTTGCATGATACGTTAGTGCAATGGTGGCACAAGGTTTGAGGGAGTAACCAATATCTGACTTGACTGAAGGCCCACTTGATGAAATGGAACTCATACCTGACATTACTTGGGTGATCAACAACCTGAGACGAACCACTCAGAGATCTTGAGTAAAACTAAATACTACTGTTATTTAAAAAAAAAAGGTAGCTATAAAATGACTCTTAATGACATTATGGTTTCCTTACAGATCAATGCTTTGCTCAGTCACCATCAGAGAAATTTTCTCCTGCAGCAGAGGGGAAAAATACAGAGACCTAAAGATAGACATTATGCAGAGCGTGGGAGACTTTGGAACACTCACCCCTAAACAAGATATCTCTACCAAATCCCTCTCCTCAGGACTTGGAAAGCTAGTGGAAGAGGTGGTAGAAGGAGCATAAGAGCCAGTTGGGATGGAGGACACTAAGAAAACAAGACCATCTAATTTAATGTGATCTACTGTGGGTTTCATGCCCACATGTCAGGTAGATGTCCGACAGAAAATGAACTCAGTGGCACCTTCGGAGATTCCTAGTCTCATAAGGTTATGTCATGGATTTTTCCACTTTTTAAAATTTCAGCTTGTTATTTTTTATTTTTATTGCATATATATATATTCTTCTCTCCTTTTACAATACGATCTTTTGTGTATATATTATGGTTTCTGGTTTAGTGATTTTTATGGGATTCCTAAGTGAGCAAATAAGTGAGTCTGTTTCTTGTACCTTCTCCCAGGCTCTTTTCCTTCTGTTTGTCTTGTCTAATTCTGGTGTTGGATTTTGTTTTGTCTCATTATATTTTATTTTATTATCATCACTTGGAAGCTGTTTTCTACTGAGAAACAGACAGGATAAATCCAGATGGGAGGGGAAAAGGCATCAATAATCTTATCCAGAATGCCACAGTACTAACTACAAGGCAGGATCTCTCCACTTCTATAATAGTGGCATTGCTGTTATGAGGTGACTAACTGCTCTCTGACTGTATTTGAGGTCTGCTTCATTAGAGATGATGCCACACCCACTACACAATCTTGGTTCAAAGCCCAAGACTGGGGATCTCATTTACCTTAAAGTAGAAGCTGCTGGTGTTATTTTACTAAATGGTCATGTTATCAAGATGGCCTCTAAATAAACCCTTAAATCTTGGTTGCTCTCAACATTGGTCAGATAAGTTTTTTTTTTCCATTGGGTAGTAATTCAGACAGAGAAGTAGATAGGGCCAAAATGCTAAGAATAAGACATGAAACGTTCAGCCTAAATTGGCAATCCTTTGTCCTTTTTAAGCAACCTGGGACCACAAATTATAGCACCTTCTAGCACTATAAAAGCTAGCCAGCAGGGAGGAAGCTTCTTTGTTCACTTGAGATTGATTTCTCCATGTTCTACAGCCAAAGTGTGCAGTGTCTCCATTAACAGTATCTTGTTGTGTAGTTACAGTGGATAACTATGGACAATGGCAGTAATCTGGGCTGTTCTGGAGACCTCTAGGGCCTCCCTGACCAATAACTCATAGTGAGGTATCTTTTGCCCTGTATTGCGTTTTTAATTAATAACCTATATCTTCTGGGAGCAGCATTGTTCACCTATGCAGGATAACTCCATTCAGACTGCTCTTTTTAAAAGTTATATGTTGAAATTTACTTACTAACTAGTGGGTTTCCATGAGGCTTTAACATATTTCCTTAATTTTTGTTAACTCAACCACTACTCCTCCCCCTCTCATCATACTTCTTCCCACTTAATTTTTTTGACCACCAGTGTTTCCTGCTCTCCTCCTTCCCATCACTGGTATTCTACTATTCCTCTAGCTCGGTGGTTCTCAACCTTGCCAATGCTGTGACTTTTTTGTTACTTTAGCTTTTCTGTTGGTTTGCTAATACATTCTAATTCATTTCACCTGACCATTGAAAGGATATTAGGTCAGACACAGGTGGACAATAAATGGTTATTAGGAAAATAAAAATAGTCCAAGATAATTTGGCTCTGGCTCAAGCACTGTACTTTACACAATCAAGAAGTCTGAAGCAGTCAGTCAAAGTTTTCTTCTCTGACACAGCTATAGCTTTTCTCTCCCTGCATCTTCAGTTTATCCCTGCATCACTAGGGAAGGCATGATTCATTTTCCCTGGGGGGATTTCTTCTCAAATGAAGGCAGACAGGAAGATCTTTCCTGATCCAATCTTGGATGACCTTGGGGCTGATGTTTAAAGTATTAAACATATTTAAAGTATCTCTACTACATTGGTTTATGGCCCCTTTCCCACTTTTCTCCTGTCAGATTATGTCCAGGGGACAAAGATATCAATTGCCTTAAAGCATGGTGATAGATCTGTGTTTGATTTGAAATCAGATCAGAGTCAAATTAAGTCATGGAGGATCAGGAAGATGCATTTCAGCCATAAGCTTCAGTTCTTGAAGTAAGGGGGATGGTTCATGGAACCTGGATAGGAGGTAAGAGTTAGGGAAGAGAATTTGCTAAAATAGAACAATGATGAAATCCTGGGGTCACAAACAACACTAACATGTTTGTACCTGGATATATCTATGCCCTTTTTTTCTCTTTTTTTCTTTTCTTTTTTTTTAATTGTTAAAAGAAAAATTTACATTTACTCCCCTTGTCCCAACCCTCCCGCTCCCCCACTACCCCACCGCCCTCCCCCTGCTTCCTTAAGATGGGGCAGGATACCCTGCCCTGTGGGAAGCCCAAGGCCCTCCCCCCTCCATCTTGGTCTCAGAAGGTGTGTATCCATATAGAATAGGTTCCCAAAAAGCCAATACACGCAGAAGAGATAGATAGGTCCCTGTGCCATTATCATTGGCTTCTCAGTCAGTCCCCATTGGCAGTCACATTCAGAGAGTCCTGGTCCAGCTGGATTTGATGAGCTCCCAATAGATCAAGCACACTGTCTCGGTTGATGGGCCAGTCCCTCACGGTCCTGACTTCCTTGCTCCTCTTCTCCCTCCTTCTGCTCTTCCACTGGACCTTGGTAGCTCAGTCCCTTGCTCTGATGTGAATGTGGGTCTCTGCTATGCTCTTTTATTATGTTCCCCAAATAGGAGACTCAAGACAAGACTGCGAGCATTTTCTTTTTTCGAGACAGGGTTTCTCTGTAACTTTGGAGCCTGTCCTGGAATTAGTTCTTGTAGACTAGGCCGGCCTCAAACTCACAGATATCTGCCTGCCTCTGTCTCTCTAGTGCTGGAATTAAAGGCATGTGCCACCACTGCCTGGCTTGGCAGTGTGTATTTTTGTGTGATGTTAGGAACACAACTTACAACTTTCCTCTTACTAGACTATGGTGGTGTCACCAGACATAGTATCAGAGATAGTTTGCTCTGTGCCTGGAAAATTGCCAGTCTTTGGGAAATCCAGATTTTGACCCAATGCCGTGGAAGGGAGAACTCCTTTAGCACATTACAGAGTCAAACAATAGGTAACAGAATAAACCATATGATGGCGAGTGTGGGATGTGTAATGGAAAATAAGAGATGCCAGCAGTCAACCAGGGCAGTTTAAAAATTTTCTTTCTTCCTTCCTTCTCTCCCTCCTTCCCTCCCTTCCTTCCTTTTTCTCCCTTCCTTCCTTCCTTCTTTCCTTTCTTCTTTCTTTCTATGCTAGGGATGGACCCAGAGTCTCAAGCATGCTAGGTAAATATTCTCCTGTGAACACCTAGTCATGAACAGTTTTGAAAGTTTGCTCAGAGCTGACTCACATTCCAAATAGTGGGAACAATGATTTCCCAAAGTGATGTATGAGTCATAATCAAAGGAACCTAGCATGTGACAGTCCTGCTCTATGGAGGCTCACACTAAGATGAAGGACTTTTGTGGAAAGACATTTCCATCTTTTCTTTACTAATTGTGGAAGACCTCCTTCTCATCCTGCCACTTTCCTTCAATGCACTTTGAAAATAGAAGCTCAGGGCTTGGGGTATAGCTCAGTGATGGAGTGCAAAGCAAGGACTAGGAAGGGTTCAACCTCAGCACTGAAAAGAATACATAAAAAAAAGATGACAAGGAAATAAAAAGTTCAGTACAGCAGGCAATCCTGTACTTCTTATTAACATCGTATCCCTAGCATGTTGTTAGATATCCAGCAAACACATCAGCAAAGAATGTGGGTAGTTTCATTTCTCAGACTATATCACCCCTGGTGAACAAGTCCCAAAGCTTATCCACCCACTAAGGCAAGTGACACTTGAAATCAGTATTGCAAGTTCCAAAGGACAGTTGATTGAATTACAAGTAGTTTTCAGCATTCCACTTCTTCATGGTTACCTTTAAAGCAGTGCATCTATTTTTTCAAATAAAACTTTGGTTAGAATGTTATCATGATATACATATTTCTATCCATCATCTATCACCTATATATCACCTATCCATCTATCTACTCATTGATCTATCTATCTATCTATCTATCTATCTATCTATCTATCTATCTATCTATCTATCTATCTATCTATCATCTATCTATCTATCTATCTATCTATCTATCTATCTATCTATCTATCATCTATTTATCTATCATCTGTTTAGGACACTTTGATTATTTTGTAATGGGAAAGCTCTACTGCATTTCCTTTTCTTCATACAGAAATACAGTACTCATCTTAAAGAGTTAAGAGTTAGTTTGTTCTGCAGCCAAGGACGAGTGACACACAGGAACACAGATTCCAATTGCTCCAAATACCATGTTCCGATACAGTAATGGTTTTGTAGTAACAGAACAAAAGAAAGTTATAAATCACAGCAATTTTGCAGTGCATTTGTGGGAGTATTGGTAGGTGGTTCCAGCAAAGTGGGGGAGTCTTTGCTATAAGCCTCCCATGCTATTTATGACCCTCAGTCTTTGGGTTGGTGGAGGTTATTGATTTATTTGTGCATTCCAAGAGGACTTGCCTAACACTTGCAAGGAGGTATGTCAAGCCAAATTTAAATTTTGAGATTTTTTTGTTTAGTTCATAAAACAGTACAAGGAAAATACAAAGATTTCCCACATACCTCTTGCTTTCCCACTTGTACAGCCTTCCAAGCGATCAATATTCCCATTAGAGTGGTAAGTTAGCTACAAACCTACATTGATACAATCTTATAATCCATAAGTCCATTAGGGCTCACTTTCTACTAGGTTCTTTTTTCACTGTACTTTCCCTGGGTTTAGATAAATGTGTAACAACATCTGACACCATTAAGGGTTACACATGCTAGCCATCTGAGACCTCTGTGCACTCCTCCCCTCCCCTCTTCCCCAGTGGCGCTGGGCAAGCTTCACTTTCCTTTCTTCAGAATGTCATGTAGTAGGTTTGTACAGTATGGAGCCCTTTCAGATTGACTTCTTTCACAGTCTAGTGCATTTAACTTTCCTCCATGACAACCCATGGTCTGACAGACAATCTTTATGTGCTGTATCATACACCAGTCATATATCATTGTTGTATGTGTTAGTATTTAGGCATCTGTACTGGCCTGCCCTTGGGGTCCTGACAGGATACATCCTGAGCTGCAGCCACTTAAGAGTGCCTTCTGTGCATGTTTATTTCATTGCCTTTTAAAAGGTGTGCCTTGCTCTCTCTCTCTCTCTCTCTCCCTCCCCCACTTCTTTTTTCCCCTGTCACTCATGTCCCTCTCTATCCTCCTCTCTGCCCCCTTCTCTGCCTGCTTCTTTGTCACCTTCTTTCCCCTCCCTTTCTCTCTTAATAAACCTTCCACTGAGAGTTCTGTTGTATGGTATGACTCTCTCTCTTGCAATGTTTTAAAATTATATGCACCATAGTTTATCTGTCCATTTACTGAGAGATAGACACTTTTAAAGTTTTGACTTAAATTTATTTATGAAATTTATTTATGACTTAAATTATTAATGAAACTAACATACCTACCTACATGTAGAAATTTTTAGACTGAAGGTGTTCCCACAGCATCTGTTACAATTTATAATAAAATAGTCCCATTTTAATGTTATTTTTAGTTGTGAGTGTGTGTGTATGTATGTATGTATGTATGTATGTATGTATGTATGTATGTGCGTGTGCCTGTGTGTGTATGTGTAGTTAAGTGCACATGAGCTCAGGCACTGGTGGAGGACAAAACTGGGCATTTGACTCCCCTGGAGTTGGTTACAGGCAATTGGGAACTGCCCTTCATATATGCTGGGAACCAGATTAAGGTCCTCTGCAAGAATTCCATGTGCTCTTAACCCTTGAACTATCTCTGTAGTCCCTTATGTGTAGGTTTTGTGTGGGCATAAGCTTTCAATTCATTGGAAGTGTTTGTTGCTGGATTGCATAGAATATGTTTACTTTAATAAGAAGATAATAAAGTGTCTTCTAAAGTAACTGTATCATTCTGCATTCTCATTAGCAACAAGAGATCCTGCTGCCCAGCATCCTCATCATCAGTATTTGCTATTGTCAGTGTTCTGAACTTGCACTGTTGTAACAGGTGTGTAGTGGATGGAATCACCACCATTGTTACTTTATTTCATATGGGCTCTCATAAGACTCAGGCTAGCTTTGAACTCACTATGTAGGTAAAGAGGACCTAAACTCCTGTTTTTCTTGCCTTCAGCTCTTAAGTGCTGGGGTAATACACACACACACACACACACACACACACACACACACACACGAGAGTGTGTGCTCTCTATATAAAATTTGTGTGTGTTTGTATATGTTATTGGTAGTTTCTTTCTTTCTTTCTTCCTTCCTTCCTTTCTTCTTTTTTTTTTTTATTTTCGAGACAGGTAGCTTTGGTGCCTGTCCTGGGAACTAGCTCTTGTAGACCAGGCTGGCCTCAAACTCACAGAGATCCGCCTGCCTCTGCCGCCTGAGTGCTGGGATTAAAGGCGTGCGCCACCATCGCCCAGCATTTCTTTTGCTTTGTTTCTAGGTTGGCTTTTAATTAATGGCAACCTTCCAGCCTCAGTTTTGCAAGTACTGAGATTATAGCATGTGCTTCCTTCACCAGTTCAAACTATTATAAATTTTAATCGAAGAATTTGAAGACTCCAAATACACACAAAAATGATGATATAAAAATTAATTAGGCTAACGTGATTACTGCCCATTTTATGTAGTGAATTATCACATTGTACCACATTAAGATACAGTTATCATGTGTCAGTGAGAAAGGGAAAATAATGCCTGGGGATGCAGCTCAATTGATAGAGTGCCTGCCTAGCATGGATAAGCCCTGGGTTCCTGGGTTTGATCCCCAGAACCCCAGTCATGGTGACACTTACCTATAAGCCCAGCTTCAGGAGGCAGGAGGACCAGTCAGAAGTTCAAGGTTATCTTCCTGTACTAATGACAGCTTTTTAGCCTAGTAGGCCTAAGACCTGAAATCAAACAAACAAAAATTTCAAAATAAAAGTAAAAGATAGTACTAAAGGCAAAAGACATGAAACTCAAATTCCTGAACGTCCTTTTTCTTCCTTTTAGTGGATATTCATTTTTTCATATTTTATTGATCGTGTATTCAATATCTTGTCTGTTCTCCTGCCTCTGGCCTCTGGATCCTTTCCTGGATCCTCTTCTGCTTCTGGCCTCTGCATTCTTTCCTGGATTCTTTCTGTGGGCTCACTGGGATTCATACCTCCTTGCTAGAAGGACCAGCAAGTCAGAAATTGTGATAGTTAAGAAGCTCAAAAATGCAGTCTTTATATTTGACCAGTATCTTTCTTTTTGGAAATTGCGCTACACATCCAATCCTTCAAGAAAAATAAAGACAAGCAGGACTGGGGTCAGAGGTAATTATGGCTGAAACTCTGAATACGAAGCCCCAGCTGAACATCTGTCAGTGAACTGGAAATGGAAACACAGACACGACATCTATGCTGTAGCAGTGATTATCAGCCATCTGTTGGCTCTTTACCGGCAGCTAGGCACTGAGATTAATATTTCAGTCATATGATTCTGAGTAAAGTTTCTCGTGACACTAACTTGACAGGTAACTACAAACTACGTATGCCTTGTGATGGGGTTATGATGATAATTCTCACTGGCAGAGGAAGAAGAAGTAAATATAGTTGGGCTCATGAAGGTGGGAGATGGAGGAACTGGGACATTAATTTAGTCTATCTTTGAAACCTGTGATTGCACTTAACGTCTATGCATCACTGCCCATCATAGGCGTCCCTGATGGACAAGAATGGGTCGTGCTCCCTTTCTCTGCTTCTCCTTAACACGTTGTTCAGTGGGTGGCTCCCATATTTAGAAGAACCCTTCATATTTTCTTAGTATACAAGGTCAAGGTCACCACCTCTTCATCGCCTACCTATTCTTCTCAGCACAATAGCCCAGTGACTATTATTGTTATTTGTAATTACTCATATACTCAGGGCGTAATTAAATAGGCTGGTGGGCTGGGTGGTAGTATCAGGTGATGGATTCAGCATTTGCTTTTGCTTCAACCTTCCCCACCCCTTGCCCTTTGCGTTAGCTGATTCACAGACGGTTTCCTTATTATCATGAAATCTGGGGGTAGAACAATCTATTTCTAGCTTCCATTAGCATTTTTATTTTGAAGACCATTGCATGATAGGTGTGTCACACTCAAAGCATTTCTTTGAGATTCAGGTGCCAAAGGAATTTCCAAGCATAGTCTAAGAGGGAGTGAATAGGTAGGTGTTACCTGAACCAATGCTTAGTTCCCAATCTACATTGTTATTTGCCTTTAGAATGCAGCCTGACTTACTCTTTCTCTATGGGAGACATAAGCATATGGTGTATCAAGATGGGGGATAATATAGAGGGTCAAGGGGAGTAATTCTGATTTAAACCATAGCACACAGAGTCAGGGTCAAGAGGAGCAAGAGTTAGAGTCAAACATCATAAAGAATGTTTCAAAACTGAAGGTTGGAATGACACAGGGAGGGAGAAACCTGCTTATTAGAGAGGAGCATCCAAAGCCTTGGATACCTGATTCCATGTGGCACAGAGGTCCTTGTGCTCGCAGATAAACACTAGGGGAACCAGGAATGTTAAACCCAAAGTGTTGTCCTTCAAAGAGAGGGATGCATAACCCTTCCTTTGAAGAAGGCTTGGCGTGGATGTGGTTAATAGTCTGGTGATCTTTGTGTTATCTGTGTGGTCAAGATCACAGTGGATCCTCCCCCAGACCCTTATCATGAGTTTGTCATGGAAGGTGTCACCTGTAGTCAGTCTATAGAACCCATCGTTATGGAAGACATCACATGTACTCTAAAAAGAATTAATGCAGTCACATCTTAAGCTTTATTGTACATATAGGATTGAGTGAATTATCATGAGGGAAGTTTTCACCAAACTGTGCCATGCTTAAATATGCCTAAAATAAATATGTGGGGTCAGACTCCCAAAGTTTGAACCAACACCGGCTACTGAGTTGTGTTGAACTAAATTGCCTTCTTGCTTTTTGTGGAGTGTACTCTGCTAGCTGTGATTTCAGATTTACAAGTTCCCCACATGGTGACACCATTTCACCTGACCCATGCATCATGGAAAGTCAATTCATTCCTTATACCCAAGGGCATGGCAGGATTTTAGTCCTAGGTCACCAGTGTCTAAGTGAATTTCCTCCCTTCCTGGTCTCCCCAGACGCCCTTCTGTGCAACTCTACAGGGAAAATGAGGTGAAGAATGAGTTAGATAAATGAAGCGAAGTGAGGTCAACGAGACACTCAACAGTGGGAGAATGGGGCCCCACCATGATTAATGACATGTGTCTCTCTTACCGGATGAGTCAAATTTTTCATTTAGCACCCAATGACCCAGCTACTAAAGGAATTTAATTACTTCACTTGCCAACATGAAATAGATTCATCATTGAGGTTTGGGAAATGAGATAACCTAACAATGATGCTGTCATCCCGTATTGGGAGACAGTTAGTGGCATCAAACCCCTGGAGGAGAGATGGGGGGTACTTTAGGTATAGATGGCTTTGATTACGGACTCATCTGACTGAAGCAATGGCTGAGATACAAACAGATTCTAATATCTTTCCCTGTTTGGGCTCTGAGGCTAATATCTAATTGCTATAGTTTTAGGTCAAATTGTTATCCAAAGAATAACAGGTAATTTGATCGTTTGTTTATGCAGAAAAGCAAAACCTGGAAATTTTACTCATTTGTCCTTCAGTATAACTGTCTGTTCTGACATCTACTACCTAGTTATGGACGTATAGGTCTCACACACCTAGCTGTCTTTGATTATTAATATTCTTGGCAGGCTGATCTTAAAGTGTTTTTTAAAAATTTTCTTTAATTGGTATTTCCTTGATTACAATGAGTTTCTTCTTTTCATATGTTAATAGGACATTTCTATTTCCTCTTCTCTGAATTGCTTGTCATATTCTTTGGCTGCTTTTTTTTTTATTTTTAGTCTTCTTGTAGGAATTTCATGGCAATAAGCTGTCAGCTGGATATTTAGTATTTCTCTAGATCTATCCTATTACTTATAGCTTTATTGGTCATCTCTATTCTAAAAGAGAAGTTTCACATCCTAAAGAGATAAAATGTACCAGTCTTTTCTCTACTACCTTTGTTTTGTGGTGCTTCTTAGCATCCTAGAGAGACCCTCCCTTCTTTTCTTCTAATAGTTACAAAACATTGTCCAGTATTGACATTTTTAATGGAAACATTTGTTAGGGTTTTAAATGATTTTTTTGTTTGTGTGTATGTATGTATGTGGGAGCATGTGCTGATGAGTACCTGAGTACCAGTGCCGCAGGAGAGAGGCATGGCATGCCCCTGGAGCTGGAGTTCAAGGCAACTGTGGGTCATCTGATAGAGATGCTAGGAACTGAACTTTGTAAAGAAAGTTTGCGCTTCTAAGTGGAGACATTTCCTTAAGTGCAATGGGACAGGTTAGGGATCTGACTAGGGTGGCCCATCCTCAAGGTGGGTTAACCTTAGGATAATGTGTTTTCCTTTCCAGGATAGCCACTGCTAGTGCAGTCCTGCAAGCCAAGCTGCCGTGAGGTTCTGCTACCCCTGCTTACTTCTGTCCTGAAGCTTGGCTCAGAAAGGCACAGCAGCTTCCTTTCCTTCTGAAAGTAGGCCTGTGCTCAAGCATCCTTTTAGACGGCTAACTAATGCTTTGGACTTCCTTCTCCTTTTTCTCAAGCTCCTCTCTTTTGGCGCTAACCACTGTGCAGCCTTATCTCAAGGAGCATAGCTTTTGTTCTCCATTTACCTCCTCCCTTCCAGCAGTTCCAAGAGTTACAGCTTGCCTGACCCGGGATTTTCCCCTTGAAATGCTAAGAAATTGTCCTTAAGCTTCCCTTTGAGAACATCAGGTATCCTTAATCTTCTGCTTGTGTCTGCTCTTAAATTCTTTTATTAATGACACTAAAAACTGCCAAGATTTCCAGTAGCTCTTCTTCCCTGGCTTTTAATTCTTTAATTGACAGAGGAAAATGGACCTGTTCCTGCACCACTGGACAGCATCACTTGGGTTCTCTATGATAGCAGCACACATTGTAAATCTCTGGGCCATTTCTCCAGCCCCTCAGTTTTTTTTTTTAATGGTGTGAAGTAATGATCTAAATAACAATAATTCCTGCCTCACATGTTCAGCCAATACTTGCCATTTATTTGTTTTTGAGACAAGGTCTCACTATAGAGCTAAGACTGGCTTTATCTTGTTTCTACAGCCTGTCTAGTGCTGGGCTTATAGGTGAATGCAGGCACACCAGTTGAATGCTATTGAGTAGGTTCTCTACCATCCATCCTTCCTGGGATTAAAGTAATGTCTTCATTACACAGTGAATCCCATGTATACTCTATCCTTTCACAAGCCTCATAATCTGTCACCTTTCTGCATGTGATAACTTTTCTATTAATGCACTGTTTTGGTCTCAATAGCATGATCTCAGACATATTTGGAATTTGGACAATTTTGTTTTGTTCTTTTCCAAACCTTCCTTAAGCATTTTTGTGGCCATGAGTTTTAGAATTAATGTCATTTTTTTTTGAGACAGGATCTTGCCCTGTAGCTCAGGTGTGATGGTTGATACCGATTGTTAACTTTGAAGGATCTAGAATCACTTAGGAGACAAATCTCTGGGTGTGTCTGTGCTTGGTTAATTGAAGTGGGAAGACCCAGGCTAAATGACATCAGCATTAGTCCACTGGCTAGACTCCTGGCCTAAATAAAGAGGAGAAAGCTTGCTTAACCCAACCTTCATCTCTTTCTGCTTCCAAACTGAGATTGCAATGTGGCCAGCTGCCTTATGCTCCTGCTGCCATGAATTCCCCACCATGAAGGACTGTTCCCTGAAACTGAAAGCCAAGATAAATCCTTCCTTCCTTCCTTAAGTTACATTCGTCAGTTATTTTGTCATGCTCCTCGTGCCTCAGCCTCCCAAATGCTTTGATTATAGGCAAGTACTGACACTCTGGACATCACCACTAAATTATCTGTCTGTCTGTCTGTCCATCTGTCTGTGTATTTGCCTATCATTTTGTCTGCCTGCC
>JAQHUG010000112.1:6048425-6064231 GCA_028555095.1 Dicrostonyx torquatus
ATTTCCTCACACTATTTGTATTTTCCTAAAAGGATTTCTTTTTTCCTCCATAAGGGCCCCTATTATTTCATACAGGTTATTTTTAGATCTTTTTTTTTGGGGGTTCAGCTATGTTGGAATATTCAGTGCCTGCTGTGGTAAGGTTGCTGGGCTCCAGGGTAGAGATTGTCCTGGTCATTATTAAGTATGTTTTTATGCTGATGTCTGGACATCTGGGATTAAGGGTCTGATGACGGTATCTGGTTTTGTCTTTGTCGGGTTAGTGCTTTGTTCGTTGGCTTCTACTCCCAACTGGACTTTATGATAGTGTGTTGACCTCATCATCATCATTGTCATTTATGCCTGGGCAAAGCTTAAGCCTGCACGGACAACCCATTTATGGTGGTTTTCCAGTTGTTCCTATCCTGGGCAGTCCTAAATGCTTGTGGTATCATCATACCCAAGGTTCCACAGTCTTTCTTTATGCTGTCTATCCAACATTTTTTTTTGGGTCTTCCTCTTTGCCTTATCCCAGGTGCTCCTCCAAGCAGTGCTATCTTTGGGTATCTGCGTCATACATTCTCACAACATGACTGAAGCATCTCAGGTGCCGTTGCTGTATCCTGTAGTTTACTTACTGGTGTAGATGGAAATCTTTTTAATATCATCGCTGTGCAGCCTATCTCTTCATTGATGCCTAGAATCCTCCTGAGACATGCCATCTCGAACACATTCAGTCGCTGTTCTGAGGAGCATTTCATTGTTCAGGTTTCAGAGTTGTAAAGAAGGCAGCTCAAGACAAGTGAACTGGAACAAAGCAAGAGGGAAGCTGAGGGGGGTTGGAAGAGGAAGATTTTTGGGATCCACAGGATATGGGAACAGTGGGTCAGGGAAGGTTACCACAGGTGTTCCACTGTAAAGCTGATTGGGGGATTGGTTCTTGGGGAACAGAGGGAGAAGAGGAGATCTGCAGGCAGCCTACCTGGTTTTCTGGTAGACATTGGTTGTGGGTTATCAGGGGGTGCCTGCTGGAGTTGGGAGCTTGGATAAAATGACAATTGGGGGGAGGGAGGTTCTGTGGGATCCACAGATGTGGGTAGGAATGGTTGGGGGAGGGAGGCTGCGCTCATATCCTGTTATAGAGCTAAAAATGAGGTTGGTTGTGGGTGAGGGATGGGGGTGGGAGAGTTGTATTTGGAGGGGAGGAGGGAGTGGGGAAGGTCTTCAGCTGGGTTCTTTACATGGCCTGCTTGGCAGCTGTGCTCCCAGTGAATGCCTGCTGGTGTTGGAGGCTGGAATGATGGGATGAGTTGGGTGAAGGAAGGTTAGGGGAGAAGTTCTTTGTGACTGCATGGTTGTTCTGCTACAGATCAGGATATGAGACAGGGGGATTGGATCTGGAGGAGCAGAAGGAGAGGTGTGGACCTACTGTCAGCCAACCTGCCCTGCTCTGTTACTCTTTGGCAATTTCTCACTTGAATGCAACATATTCAGGTAGTATCCATCTCATAATCCCTTCTCCAGGATACCTCACACTATTGTTTTATGAAATGCGTGTCTTCTTCGGCAAGCTCCTTTCCCTGCTGAGCCATCTCACTGGCCTAGGCCTGTGGTTCTAATAAAGTGATGAGGGTGAAGGGTTTTCAGTATTTCTGTTCTAATTGCCGTGTGATAAGCAAATGCCTCCTTATCTGCTGTTGAGTCAGACACTACTTAAAGCCTAGAAGTTTGAGCTTGGAATGTAGCTCAGTTTGTAGAGTGCTGATTCACAATTCATGAAGCCCCAAATTCAGTCTCCAGAACCACATAAACCTGGTGTGGTGCTGCCTGTACATCTTCACTCCTAGAACATGAGAGGTGAAGGTAGAATGATCAGAAGTTCAAGGTTATCCTCTGCTACAGAATGATTTTGAGGATAGCCTGGGTTGTATGAGATTCTGTATGAAAACCAACCAACCAACCCACCCATCTTCCTGAAAACCCACAAGACACAACACTGAGTTGTTATCCACTCACATAAGAACCCTGGCTTATATAAAGAGTGTTGCTGTTGAGCTGAGTCACCGTAGGTTCCTCTCTTCTGTTTTAGATGACAGGTCCTGGAGGGTAATCAGCACACAGAACTTTCCGGTTTTAGAAAGCCCCTGAGAGGAACAAGCTCAATGAAGCTCTGTTCTGCCCACAGCCTTCCCTGTCAACCTGAAAAGCGACAAGGCAGTTAGAGGTGGAAGACGTTCTGATTATCTCCACAGTCACTGACTGGGCGACCTTGGACAGAACGTCTGGCTTTGGGTGCTTTGGCTTTCCTGTCTGTGGACCAGGCTGGTGGGCGTAAGGATTCCGCAAATACTTAAACAATCAAAATTTTGTAATGCTGTAATATGGAATAAAACCACAAGATGGGAGTATTAGCTAATACTTACTGAGAGACAGTACAAAACGCAAGCACTTCAGACTCCTTGGTCAGCAGGATTTTGTGTTGAAATCCAAAATTCAGTCTCTCTAACCAACATAAAGTGGCAGCAAAGAACAGATGCCCTAGAATTGTTCTTTAGCTTCCACTGTATGTAAACACAGGCACACTAAACTAGAAGAAAAAAATTGTAAGTCGGCCACCTCAGTTAAATATTTACCTTCATTAGAATTGCTGTGGTCACAGTGTGTTTTCAAAGCAACAGAAACCTTGACTAACAAAAACTGGGGTACTGTTGTGATTGGCTGGACCATGTATTTGTTTGGAGGAATTTTGACTTTGATACTTTGGGTTTTTGATGTGTTGAGAATACAGAAGTTCAAAGAGTTATCTCTGGTTGTTTTACTGTTTAGCTTGTGTTGAGAAAGTCATTTCAACATCCTGGCCTTAGCAAATAATAATCAATACCAGCAAGGTAGCATTTACAGAAGCTCAAGATGACTGGAGTGCATAAAGGATGCTGGATGTAATTTTATTTTATTATTGTTCCCATAATGACTGTAATGAGGCCAATTTTATTATTACTGCATATAATCCTAGTGAACTTCCTATACCATGGAATTTAGTAGTATTTTGTTTATGTTTTTCATCTGTAAACTCTGGGTTTTAGAATAGATGCATTTCTCTAACTTCTTTTCAACACTTGGGATTTATAACACAGTCCACCTGGACTTTCTATAATCCATTTGTCTTGTTCTGCGGGACAGTAGAGGAAAATCATCTATGAGCTTTATCTCAGACTTCCTGTTATTTGATCGTTTCAATTGGCTAAGTCAGTATTTTCAAAAATATCCAGACCCAATGCCCAGGACTTGTATAGTAGCTTACAGAGTTTAAAGATGTGATTTTAAATAGGGGTCTAAACGTTGTGGCTTGTCTAGGTGTTTCCTGAGTGTAATCACAGTATCCTTTTAAGAAGGCTGCAGGTTTGACATAGAAAACAAGCAAAGACTCAGGCAGAAATCTGAGGGTTTCAGTTATGATCGAAAGAAAGCATGGGCTACTAGGAACCAGAATAAGTGAAGAAGCGTTCTCTCCTTGGACATCAGAAGGAGGATAGGTCCAATGATACCCATGACAGGATGTCAAATTTCTGATTGGGTGCTCAGTGATTGGTTGGTTTTCTGCTCCAATTGTCCCTTTTACCCTACAAAAGCCTTTACCACCTGGTGGAGTGTTTCAGTCAGTCATGTGCTGCTGTAAAGGAACACTGCAGGTTTAGTCATGTATAACAAGTTGAATAGATGTTTTCTATTCAGAGGCTGGAAAGTCTAAGAACAAGATGTTAGCAGGGTTAGTGTCTAGTGAGGACCTGGTCTCTCTGCTTCCAAGATTGTGCCTTGAACCTTGCATCCCTTAGATGTGGGTAGCACTGTTTTTCACCTGGTGGAAGATCAGACGAGAGAGGTCATTGCTGTTGGCTCATCATGTAGTAGCATGGATCTATACATGTGAGCAGAGCTCTCATGGTATAAATTTTTCCAAACAGGCTTTATTTCCTAATGCAGTTGCAGAGGACATTGAGTTTCTAATATGCCGCATTTGGAAGACATATTCAAACCATAGAAGGGAATATCTTTCTAGATTACTTATTTTATAGTTATATAATACAAGATACAGTGAATATTGATGTAGTAATACTTGATGTATGACATGTGTGATAATGGACCTTAATTGTCAAAGTTTTTATATCCAAAATTTATTCATAAAGTTTATATTTATACATATATACACACATATATTTATATATTTGATCTCATGTATCCTAGGCTGGCATTGAACTTGCACTGTGGCTGATAATGACCTTAAACTTCTGATCCTTCTACTTCTACCTCTCAAGTGCTGAGAGTGTAGGTGTATACAGCCATCCCCTATTTATGTTGTGTTGGGGACAAAATCCAGGACTTTGTTTGTATGAGGCATGCTTTCTACACAACTGAGCTGTATCCAAGCCTTCCCATTTGATTCAGAGTATTTTAAATTCTGCTGCATTCCTTCTGTGCTCCTTGCTTTCCCCCTTGTAGACTAGCAGAAGAGAGTGGAGCAGCTAACACAGACCACTCTCATTTTGTGTGGCTAAAGACAGTGGTCATAGCACGGCATCCTGAAGATTTCACATCTATGGATTGGAATTGATGCTCTCCATCTGGTACTTCTTATTTTTCCTCTTTTTGTTTATGGGAGAGGCATGTAGTCGCTAAAAGACTGCAACCTCTGGAAAGTTATTTGTCACCTTGATTGGACTGAGAATCATCTAGGGGTCTGTGATGAATTTTCTAGAGAAAGTTATATCTTAAGATCTCTGACACAAAAAATAGATGATTTGTTTTGATAACTTTTATCATATGGTTCTACTAGTGAGAAGGGATGGATAATACAAGGTAAGGTGGGACCCCCCCCTGAAGAAGTGGTCCACTGGGTACGTGTCTTTTCATACATTTACAAAAGTCTGGAAGATTATCTCTTTTTCTACGCTCTTCATATGGATTGGGGAAGTAAGAATGGAATGGGTTATTCCAACAAGTTGGTGTCTCTACGTCACAGTGAATTCCTGTTTGCTTAGGGTGAATTCGGTTAGTGCTTTGGATTGTATCCCTGTGAAATATTGACATTTATTCCAGAATCTGAGGTTATAATTTCTTTGAGAATTCCAGAACTATCCATTCTTTCTGTGGTCAAAACTCTTTGAGAGTTTTTTTTGGCTTCATCCAATGCATTTAGGTTTTCCAGAAAATAATAATTTTTTTCTCCAGAAACACTTAAAAATAATCCTGATTTATAAATATACAGCCTGATACTGAAAGGACAGCAGGTTCTTTTTTCCTTTGGTTGGTATGGGAAAGTAGTTACTCCTTATCCTATCACTCCATCTGGTAGTCCTTGGTAGAAAATCTGTAAGGATTTCCCTCTGTGCAGATTGAGAGAAGTGATGAGAGTGGTAGATTTCTCTGCGCATTTCACTCTTTTCTCATGAAGCCAAGCAACTCTTGTTAACAGTTGTTATCCAGTTCTGTCTTTCTGGGGAGAAGGAAGATGTTGTGAAGGATAAAGTAGGGAAGCACAGAAATATAGACTTAGGTAGTGTGGTGTCTCAAAGAAAGACAATGAAGAAGATTCTGTAATAAAGAATTATTAGTTAGCTTTTCATTGCTATAAAAAACACTAGCGATAGCCAACTTTTTATTTATCTTATGTTGCAAGGAACCACTTGTTTGTTCTGGCTGCCGAGAACCGCAATAATCACACAGAAACTATATTGATTAAATCACTGCTTGGCCCATTAGCTCTAGCTTCTTGGCTAACTCTTTATTCTTAACTTAACCAATTTCTATTAATCTGTATATCACCATGAGGTCATAGTCTACCAGCAAAGTTTCAGCACATTTATCTCTGGTGGAGGATCCATAGTGTCTCTCCTTTGACTCCACCCTTCTTCCTCCCAGCATACAGCCTAGCTTTCCCTGCCTACCTAAGTTCTGCCTTGCTATAGGTCTAAAGCAGTTTTCTTATTCATTAATGGTAATCACAGCATACAGAGGGAAATCTCACATTACATCCCCTTTTCTGTTTAAATAAAAAGGAAGGTTTTAATTTTAACATAGTAATATAACAAAACAGTTATCAAGCATGAATTACACTTATAATATTTCTATTTATTTTATCTTTTATCATAACTAAGGAAATCTATAACTATAACTATTGATCTATTCTTCAATTCTGTCAAAGACTACAGAAGGATATAATATTACCTAAGTAAACAGGGAGTGCATTGTAAGCAACTTCCAAAATTCTAGAAATGACAGAGACATCTCGTTGCCTGGACAGTTACCCAAAGTTCTTCTGTACCATTGGGGGGCATCCATCTTCAGCCTACAGGCCCATAGTATCTGGCAGACTTTTCCATGAAGCAGGAAATTTCAAAGACAGTTCAGTCACTTTCTTCTGTATCCTGCAGAATGTCTTGCATACTCTTTCATGAAGCAGGAACCCTGAAGGATCATCTCACCTTGAGGCAAGTTCAGCAGCCCCCTCTCTGAGGGTCCTGCGTGTCCAGTGAAGCAGTCCAGGCAAGAGCAGTTTCTTGCCCAAATGGCTAACCAACTCCATAAAGAGCCTTTTCAATGCCCATCATCCTTTTGAAGTAGCTTGGTGCTGCCACAAGCAGATGTGTCTTACCGTCATGAAAAGTCTTAAGTTCTTAAACATTTTAAATGCCATATTCTGAAGGTCTTTGAAAGATTTGAAGAATATCTATCTTACTGAAATATATCCCTATACATCTAGAAAATCTAACTAACATGACTACAAGCTTAAACCATTATAGATGAGTATCTATTAACTTAAATTTCTTAATTATACATTACATTTTAAATGAGCTACACAAACACAATACCTTAATCAAGATCAGAAATACATATACATATAACAAAATTGACCTTAAATTTGTATTAATAAATCAAGATCCATACCAATGCAAAATATCCATCTCTATAACATATCCCTCTTTAAATGTAAAGAAACATTTACAAACAATATTTGGGAATATGGGCACAGTCTGTCCAAATTTCTTCCTGCTGTTTATTGGGTGAAGTATTTTCTTTGTGGGGATGTTTACAGCAACCTTTCGGGAGGTCTTATTTTATCAAACCATATTGGTCTGGAAATAATCCATAGGTTCTCATCTTCTGTGAAAACAAAAGAAGAACCTCTTTTCCAAAGCAACATAGCCTTAGACTCAAATTTTGGAATCAAGATACCTTTATGTTGGTTTAACTTAGCAGTCCATACAATGAAATGTCTCTCTGTACTTAGCTCCTTCACAGTCAAAAAATTCAAAGAAAACACAATAACATACATAATCCAGACTCTCTGTAAATTTTCCATTTTTTCATGGCTTATTTTTCTATACTCCCTTTAATATATGATTGTCTATACTCTGTCTCTTTAAAGACTTTACCCTTTTTTTTTAAAGCATTAACTTTATTTTATGACTCTCTATACTCTTTTCCTTCTCTCTTCCAAGCTTATGTACATTTATCCAACACTATGACTCATTTGGATTTTTCTTTATTGAATATTTGTAATTATTTTCTGTCTTGAAGAGCTTTTAAAATGGTAAGCAGCTTGGTTCCAGCTGCTCTGGATGCTGGCTCTGCCTCTCTCCACTTTTAAAATGGTGGAGGCTCTGGAGCTGCCAGGTAGGAGCTGTGCTCAGCACTTTAACACTGAGAATGAGTGTGTAGCAATAAACCCTTTTTATCTGAGTAATAGCTAAATATGCCCTGAAGTGCACTGCACAGGCTGGAAATATCTCTGTGTATGGCGACGGGAATATTCCATACTCTCCGGCCTGTGTAAGCCTTGTAGAGTTGATCATGATGCCTGCCAAGGCAGGGAGCACTGAGCCACGGGCATGGTCTCAGCCACTTTCTGCCCAACCCCGAGTGGGGCACACAAACACCTGGGCCCACAAATGCCATTCAAATGCTCCATAGCCGAAGTTTTTGCTGGCAGCATGGCCCAGGAAGCTGCATTTCAAAACCACGTGCTTCCATGGCTGAACCAGGAAATCCTCTCCTAAAGGAGCCATGCCTCTGCCAGCCTCTAGCAAACAGTGCCCACCCAAGAAAATGCCACCACCAAACCATGCTTAACTCTGTTCTTGTGTCCTTTTTAAGCTTTCTCAGGTTTTACATGGATTTAGTCCACCACGTTGGCATGGCAATTGTTGGAAGGAACCACTTGTTATGAAGATTCAAAAGGATGGAGCCCACTTTGGTTTAATTCTGATATGGGCTGCATGGCTAGGATGCATCATGGCAGATGACAATGGTGGGAGCTCAGGTAGGAACACGTGATCACACTTACACAGGAAGCCAGAGGGTGCTGTGTACAACTTCAGATTGTATAAAACACAATCCTTGTACACACTTGGTTATAGGTGACCTCCCCACCTGACTCCATCTCCTTCATCTCCCTCTACTTTGCATACTGATATAAAACAATAAAGGAATTAATCCAGCAAACTCAAGATCACAGAACATATGTATGAAAGGCTAACCAAGCAAGAAAGGACAATTTTGACACGCTCGCCATGAATCATAAAGACAAGAATGGCTGTCATGATTAGCTTACTCTAAAATAATTTAGCTGACAAACAACAGCAGCAAAACACAAACAAAAGGATACTTTTAAAGTATGTTAACATACGAGTTTGTCGCAAAAGGTTCCTGGCTTAGCGACAACAGAAAATGTTATGTGTACTTACATTGTCACAGGACAAAAGAAATGCAAGGTTTAGCACAGTGGCTAGTTATGTTGATGACAACCTCAGGTTGGTGGCAGCAAGGCAGGGGGCTCCTTTCTGCCCCTGTTAAATGTTATCTTAGGGCAGTCATCTTTTGTCTTGGTACAGATGAGGTGGATGTTGTGGAACCTAACTGTATTTTCCAAGAGTTTTATCTAATTGATGTGAGAATGTTAGCTTAGATACAGAGATAGCAAGGGTCCATTGAGAGGAACTATGATAGCGCTTGGTAATTTTGGCTCTTAATCCATAACATTGTCTTCATCATTATGATGTCTTATTCAGCCCAAATTACAAATAGTGTCTGGGACATTTACAAAGATGCAGTTTCTTCATCTAGTTTCGTACTTGAGATTCATTCTCCAGACCTTTAGCTGAGTGTGGAACGGGAGGGCCAGAGTTATGCCATGAGAACATCTCCAGGAGAATTAGAGTTAATAGTTCACGGGCCATTTCCAGTATTTCTTTAGAATCCTTAGAGTGGCCACAGAAGATTTCTGTCAAGGGTGAATTCCATATTGCTCTTGAAGTGTACCTACTAAGGCAGGATAGAAAGAAAAGTATGAGTCAGAGGGGGAAAAGGAGTACCTTACCCAGGAGTATGGCTTAAGCCTCTCATCATCTGAGAGTCAAGAGCTCCAACATGGCAACTTTTGCTTAAGGCTGTAAACCTGCAATTTTCTAGGCTTCTCATGAGAAATGTCCCTTAAAGTTTGAAGACATGACCTAACTCCTTTGTTCATCCCCAATGGTTCTTACTTTTAGACTATAATACCATTCAGTGCACCTCCAGAATCACCCTAGAATCTCACTTATGAAGATGAAAGAAAGAAAAGACAGAAGTTTCCTAGCAATCATTTGAGATGCAACTTGAGAGTCACCAACACGGTACATATGGTTTTATACCTTAAGTAAACGTGTTCTTTGAAAGTCCACACCTATGCTCTCCATGTGCCTTATTCTCCCCCATAATTTCTATGTTTAATCACCTCCCACTTGACTTAAAATGAGATCATACTGATATTCTTTCCTTTAATCAGTCTAGCCATGGGTCCAGTTTCATCAAAGTCAACGTCCATAAAAGGTAATCAGAATTCCTCAGAAGACTGTTTTGCAGAGTATGGAGTTGCACCTTGATATCTGCCGCTGTTGACAGTGCAATCATTGCTCTCAGAGGGATTGGCATTGTGGGTAAAGACCATTGCCATCTTCAAGGCCACCTTAAAGTGCTTGCTTGAGAAACTTAGGGCTATGGGAAGCAATCAGCTTGCCAAGCCCACATCTGTGAACAGAACTCTTGTTTTCTAGTCTCCTTTGAATTCAGAGCTAAACTTGGATCAGTGCCAGTTATGAAGACCTGAAATAATTTTCTTACTAACCATTCTGCCCTCTAGTCATTTTCACTTTGTTGACTCTATATATTCCACACCACTCTTTCTAATTCCCCTATGGGCCCTTAAAATGCTGAGTCACTTCTGTGCTGATGGATGTTGGTAAGACTGAGCTCAGTTTGATATAGGAGTTGTACAGGAAGTTAGGAAATAATTGGTACCTGTGAGTGACCTTTGAGTTGGTAAATACATCTGTGGTGTGCACTGCATGTGAGCACATTGTCTGCACATGCACTTCCTCCACAGCTTCTGTCGGGACCATACAAGTTCAGAAACTACTCACCCAATGTTCTAGAAGGATAGCCGAGTCATGGATTGGGAGAATTCCTTTAAATTCTATGAAAGTCTTTATACACGTGTATATACCTCAATAAAAAAACCAGACTCCAAACACCCCTAGGCAAGGATTGAAAGTGCACCTTCACCTTGCTCTACTACACATGCTCCTGCTAAATCAATTCAGTGCCCATCTTTGAATTTCCTCTGCAATGACCAAGGATCTTTATCCAGTACTATCTTTTTCTTATTACAGTAACACATTGTTGATTAAAATCTATTGTCCTCTGGTACATTGTTGTATTGCCAGCACTCAGAAGGCAAGAGCAGGAGGATCTCAGTTTTGAGATTAGCTTGTACTGCCGAGTGAGACCCGGTCTTTATAAGAAATATAATCTACCTTAGCTTCTGTAAGGCTTTATTAGATTTTGTTTCAGCAATCATAGAATTTATTTCTGGGTTTCATGATATAATTAAGTGTTAAGACTGGTTGAAGGCAGATCAATGAGACACCACCAGGTTCTAGAACTGTCAGGCAAACAAGTTAATTTATTTGGGGTTTAAAAGTTCTTTTATTTTTTTATCCATCTCTGTGGTAAATCTAAATAAGCTATCAACTAAATATTTGCCTCAGAAATGAGATCATGCTAACTGTAATTAAGGCTTTCTGTGGAGAAGTCATGCTTGCCTTGTTTTCACCCAAAGTCTGTGAGGTAAATGGCAGGATGGTTTAAGGCACTGGTTTTTATCAGGGTGCCGGGGTGCAGGGTGTCGATATCAGCATTTGACAGACTAAGAAAGGAAGATAATGGGTGTTCGAGGTTAGCCTGGGCTACAGTCAGAGATCCTGTCTCAAACATCATCATCATCAGCAGCAACAAAAACAACAAATAAAACAAAGGAGGGCATATTGGATAGTGTTTAGATAGTGTAACATGATGGGTAATTTGTGATTTCATCATGTCTTTTCACAGATCAAAATATGAGTTTTTGGGAAAATTTACTGGAAAGGCATTAGCCTTAGAGGCAGATCTCATTGACACCTTCATTGAGAGTTTGAAGGTCAAGATTCTCATAAGAAGGCTTCCCTCTTTGCCTCCCAGACAGCAGAAGCTTCACTTTGAAGACAAGTAGCTAGAATATGAATACACTCTTGACAACATACAAAGTCAACCGTGCACCTATTCCTCCATCTTCACGGTACTTATTAATTTTTTAGCCTGCATTCCCACTAGTCATTTGTTGTAGGAGCTGGGCACCAGTTTGTAGTATGGGACTTCTTGTTAGTTCCTGGCTGCTCAGTCCTGAAATAACCACATAGAAACTGTATTAATTAAATCACTGCTTGGCCCATTAGCTCTAGCTTCTTATTACCTAACTCTTACATCTTAATTTAGCCCATTTGTATTAATCTGTGTATCGCTACGAGGCTGTGGCTTACTAGGTAAAGTTCCGTTTGTCTGTCTCTGGAGGGGCTACATGGCTTCTCCCTTACTCTGCCTCCTTTCTCCCAGCATTCTGTTTAGTTTTCCTTGCCTAGCTCTGCTCTACCCTATCACAGGCCCAGAACATCTTCTTTATTAACCAATGAAATTCATAGAATACAGAAAGGAATCCCACATCACTCATTGTTATCATTAGTCTGCTGTGTGGCTTTCTGTCCCAATTGAAGTTTAAAAATTCCAACTTAATAATACTTGACTTTTTTTTATTGTTGCCAAAGTATTTTTATTTTCATGGTAGCAATAGAAAACAAAAGCCAAACATAAGAAAATAAAAAAAAATCTACTCACTAACTGTGGGTTTTGAAAGAGAATGTCTCTCATAGGCTCTGTCATTTGGATACCTGTTTATAATTGGTGGCACTATTTGGGGAGGTCTAGGAGATGTGTCCTTCCTGAAGAGGTTGAATACTAGAGATGGGCTTTGAGATTTCAAAGCCATCCTTACTTTGCTGTCTTCTTGCATGCTATAAAAATGTGGGCTGTGGGTCTCTTTCTCTCTTGGGGAATTTTTGGCCAACCCTCTTCAAGGGTGGAGGAAGCAGAAGTGGGAAACAGGATTCAAACAGCTGGGGATACAATGGAGATAGCACTAAAAAAAAAATTACTTCAGGGATACATCTCAGCTTTATTCTAGATACTGGAAAAGAAGGATTGATGGCATAGTTGGGGAATCACCTAATTTGCATTAAACAACATGGTCTTATCATAAAGCTGGGTCAGTGGCAGCACAGTCCTATGAAAACAGCTAGAGCATATTTCTTAATTACCGTGTGGTCTGCAGGGGAAGAACATTTGCAGGAAACTACATCAAGGGTCATCCTTGAGATAAATCAGGCATGGAGCCTAGAGACATCCTCCAAATAAGGGCAGGTAGAGAGTAGGAAGTCTCGCTGGGGAGTGCATCCCTCCTGTTGTCAAGCTTGGAGAAAGCTGCCTGGTTATGGTAGACTGTAACCTCTGACCAGCACAGCCTCCCAACATCACCCCCTGTTTTATTTTGTAAGGGAGAGATGTCATCAGAAGCCTTGAGGAACCTGTCATCTATGTTGGAAGGTTCAGGGCCTGGTAGTGAACCATTACCATGGTGGTAATTTTAGCAATGGTGGTGATCTGTCACCACCATAGGAGCTGAATAAAGCAGGGGATAAAATAAAACAGCATAATCAGAGCACTGATAAAGGGTAGGAGCCAGGAAAACAATGGGTATGGAGCCAGCTAAGTTGCTTTCTAGGCTGGAATTTTGAGAGCAAGTCTTTGTGGTGTTTTGGTTGGTATTGGCTTAAGTTCCAACCACATTTGATTCATTTTCATAGAAGCAACATTCTCCTCCAATACCAAGCAAGTCCTCCCCGCTCTCCTCCCCGCCCCGCCACCCCGTGTCAGCAGTTATTAGGTCCAGTGCTCTTCTGGTTTGGAGCACAACCCTAGCAAGAGAGCTCGCCTGTGTCTGGAGGGATTCAAGGCTGGCGTTGTGGATGCCATTGCCTGATGAGTCAGATGATGTGTCTTAATCGATGGCGGTTGTTGTAACCCCAGCAGCGCCAAGGGAGATGACAGACAAGTCCTGTTGCTACAGGAAAGGAAGAGCTATCTCTGCCTCTGTCTTTCGTTTGTAGCAGCAGTGTACCTTCTTACCCCTCATGTAGATAGACCTGTGGGATAATCTCAACAGTGGTGCAAAACCCTGGCAGGGAGTATCTATAAGGTAGTAAAGTTAAAAAATTAGCTTAAAACTTTAAATACTGGCCAAGATGGAATTTGGTCAGGACCACCATCTGGAAACTCTCCAGCTAAGTAGCTTTGAGACGTGTTGTTGGGAATTTTATGGACAAAACCCATAAATAGGCCACCTTACCTTTTTTTTTTTTTTGAGACTTCAGTGAAAAGCTGTTTTACGCATTTAACTGCTGCTGAGATCCTGTCCAGACTAAGAATATGTGGAGCCACAGAGGATCGATTGTCCCACTCTGCTAAGACACGTACACCCATCTCCCCAAATGTCTACACCACAAAAATCTGTCCAATCTTCTGGCTCAGCAGGTGACCAAGTGCTGCCTCTGGGACCTGTCCCCTAATGAGCACAAAGTGGCTTGGAACTACCTAGGTGCCTGGAGACCCGTCTCACTTCTGCTCCTTTACTTATCCTCAGATCTGATGGTGTTTGATGACCAGGATATTAATAGACTTGCCAGTTTTACAGCTCTCCTGCCCAACCCCAGGGCTACAAACACCTTGGTAGCGCTAGTAAGTTTCCTGTTAAAGTACAGACAGGGTTGCCCTTTTCACAGACTTCATGGTACAGGATAAACTGGTTTCAGATATAACTTCAGAGGTTCAAAGTTTTAGCACTGATAAACGCCGTTTTGATAAACTGATAGCACACTGACTACAAGCAGTATTCAGGAGTTCTTAAATTCCTAGCCGTTTGCTATGACAGCAAGATATAAATCTGTTCCTGTTGTTTACAGACACCTGCTGGTTCGTGCACAAGCCCATCCCTCCTGCCAGACTTGTGCCAAGGCCAACCCCCAGGCGGTCCTCCACATAAGCCAGCCTGAGTGTGCCAGCCAGGCGAATACGGACAGGTTAACTTCACCTACATGCCCACTCATAAAAGGTGCTATCTAATAACTTGTCACTTTTACAGGATAGGCAGAGACATTTCCCGCATCCACAGAAGCAGCAGATATGATGGCTCCTGTACTCCTCTAACGTAACATCCCTCAATTTGGTATGCCATCCCCTCAAGTTCCTGGGACTTCACTGCTGGTACCACCTCTCCAGGCTCAAGCGGGCACTTGCCCAGCAACTGAAACTTGGTTTTCCAAGATGTCCTCATATCTCGCTCATTCATACTTGCCTCGTCTGCACCACCAAGGCACTTCTCTTCTCCATTCTTTCTGGCAGTTATCTCTCTTCCCATGGCTAGCCCCACTCACGGGGGTAACGATAACAGTCTTTTTTTCTCCTAGGTACCTGTCTTCTCAGCTTATTCGAGGAATAGTTGCCTGAGGTCTCCAGAATGACAGCTTCTTCACTCACACCTTCTGCTGCATTTGACCTGGACGCCCAACTTCCCCAACCCACTTCATCTCAAGTCAGCACGAAGTAGTCCTGAGAACCTGGCCCCATCAATTCCCACCGTACTTGCTATCCATTATTTACTTTTTTATAATAAATAAAAGGGAAGAAAGTTAGCATTCAGGCACGGGTACTGGCCTACTCTTGTGGACCTGGCAGGATATACGCATGTGCTTTTCAGTACTCGGGCGGTACCCTGGCCAGCCCAGGGTCCTATGACTGCTACACCTGTTCCCCACCTCTTTCCCACCTCTCCTCCAAAGAGGTTGACAGGCCTTTGTGTTCCCCCTCCATTTCTCTTAATCTCTCCCCCCTTTCATTCCCTTCCCCAATAAACTCTATTTGAACTCTATCATATGATAGCATTTGTTGTCTCTCTTGCATACGCCTACTGTTTTTAAAATTATAACACATTTAATCCCAACCCTTGGGATGCAGAGGTAGCCAGATCTCTGAGTTTGAGGCCAGCCTGATCTACAGAGTAGGGTCCAGGACAGCCAGAGCTACACAGAGAAACCCTGTCCTGAAAAACCCAAACAGAAAGAAAAAAAAAAAAAGTGTATTTCTCCAGCGAGACTACCCTGGAGGAAACTAAATTTTTATTTGCAAGTGATTATCAATTGGAGATAGCTTCAGGGTTAGGAATGGGTGTGGAATATTCATTTACACTGCATGACTATACAACATTGCGACTGGTTTAACAAAAAGTCTGACTTGACGGCATAAGGGGTTGAGTCACACAGAGAATGCTGGGAATAAGAAAGGCAGAAGCAGAAGTCATGAGCAGAGGCAGA
>JAQHUG010000112.1:6125751-6142831 GCA_028555095.1 Dicrostonyx torquatus
TATGAAGTTGCTTCAACAAAAGTGAGCAACAGCTTTCAGAGTCGATGTCCTGCAGACCTTGCCTGGACGGGATTAATCCTCCATCACATAACCATGCCTCTGATGGGTTGACATCTGAACACAAGTTGCCACCTGCTTCGCATGGCCCCTGACAGGGATTCCTTTACTACCTTAAGGTTTCTGATTCTTCCTTATACTTTCTCAATGATTACTTGTGCTTTTTTGGATGTATGCCGGAAGAAAAGGAGAATGATTATCACTTCTCAGAACAATTGCCACGTGACAGGTGTGTTTTCAAAAGGGCATTTTGCTGTGTTTATTAAGAAGATGCTGAAGGTGTGGCAGAAAATAAGTTCTCTCAGGTTTTTCATAATTAATAAAGTTCTCTCGGGCTTCTCACAATTCCTGTGTGAAATAGCACAGGTTCGGATCAGAACACCAGCAGGGAAGGTGACCAACAATTTTAGTAAAAAGGCTATTTTCCAAGAATAGAGTCAGAGACTTCCTACTATAGCACACACATAGTGAGAAAAAAATAAGAAATGAACTCCAGGATAACTCCCAAAATTTAGTAAGACTAACTGACAGAGCTGGCTGAGAAGATGAGAATGGAGCAGATTTTCCCAGGAAGACGATGACTTAAATTTTAAACACATTGTATTTGAGATTCCAGGTGTCCACCTAAGTGTATAAAAAAGCTTTGCCGCTAAGCCTGGAGCTATCCCAATGATACATATTTAGATTCTTTTGGAAAATAAATTCCAGCTTAGACCTCCTGAAATTAATGTGAAAAATAAGGGGGTTTGTATGGGCATTAATGAAATGATACATGAGACATTCTATAGTTGAGCTGGTGAAAGAAAATTGAAAAGGAACAGAGACTAGAATGGAAACTGTGAAATACAGGTACTAACTATGATAGAAGCAAATGTAGAAGGGTATTTGCTCCAAATTTCCTCCAAGTTTGCAATATGCAGCATTGTGTCTTTTTCTTAACATAACCCAACCTCACAAAGTCCTAGTTGTTCATGGTTGTTCCTTGCTGCTATAGCTCGCCTGGCACCAGAATGTTATGAGAGGGTGGTAAAACAGATCTTTTTTCACAGTCATAAACTCTAAATGGTATTTTAAAAACTGGGGTCAAAGTAGAGGTTATAGCTTTTGTCCCATTTCCCAGTTTATGTGACATGTCCTCAGACTGAGAGTGACAAAGCTACTCAACATGTGGCAATGAGTCCTACTTCCGCCCCCTAAGCTGATACAGAAAACAAAGCCACAGCAGCCAAGGTCACCTCCTCCATTGTTTCTCTTTGAATCCCAACATCTGGTCCAGAAATCTAAACAATATTTTTCCTCACACATTGGAATTTTTCATTCCATTAAAGTGTACAATTGTAATTTTTAAATTTAGTGGATGGAAACATAAAGTCATTTCTGGCTGAACTAGAATCAAAACAGCAGGCTACATATGCTGTTATATATACAAGTAGGTAGCCCTAAATGAGAAGTGAAATTCCATAACATATAAATGTAACCTCAAGATTTCTGGGTAAGAGGAATAGAGGGGCTCAGCACCTGTGACATAGTATCACCACTGAGGATGAGAGTAAGGAAGTACATCCACTTAAAGAGCAGTCCAAGAAGAGGACTCCAGGGAGCTCTTTAGCAGAACACTGACATCTTTACACACCTTCTAAACATCTGCCATTGACCTCCAGGAAGCCTGGTCCCATAGGACGTGTAGCTCCCGTCTGGCATAATGACGTATGTCATGTCACACAGACGACACTGGAATTGGTGTGGCAGTTCCTGTTGTTTTGTTTCTAAGACGTAGTTCAAGGATATCTTGTTTCACTGTATGTAAGGACTTGAGCAACAATCTGAAAAGACAAGGAAACAGCAGACCTACTAGAAGGAGAAAAATGAGAATCCCAATAAAGATAAAATATTGTAACCAATCTAGTGGATTAAGGGATTTCATATCAGCTTCTAAAGCTGCAGCCAAGAAGTCAAGGGATCCCTCAGAGAGATGACTGTTAGTAATTGTTGCAATATCTTTCTGCAGGGCCTCCATATCATGTGTAATATCAGCATCATGCCATACCCCTTGCAAATAGTTTTTAATTTTATGTCCCATATCTGAGTGACAAACAACCGAAAGGAGTAGGATTTCTTGAAGCTAAGCAGATAGGTAGAAGATCTACTGACTGATTAAGTGTGGTGCTTCATTCATGCCGGGCTTGGGCATAATTGACAAGTTCAGTGCCTTTTTGGTATCTCTCCTAGAACCTGTGCTCAGAGCCCTCTTCTGCAAACTCTCCGAGTTGATCAAAATTGTTGGCCTCTCTAACCTGAAGTTCATTGTTGAATTCTTCCTGGAACCTATTTGTGTGGGCTTTCCATCTTTTTGGACTTGCTCCTCCAAGTTACCTCAGACAAAACACCTTATTAAGAGGTATAACAGGAATTGATCATGTATTGCATGCCAGTCTCTTAACCATGATGTTTATAGGAGGATGTGTGGCTTTTATTTTGGACAGCACACTCCTAAGTACCCCAGAAGAAAGAGGGATCAGGAAATGGAAGAAGGGTCTGAGCAAAGGGGACAAGTCTATTGATGGTATGAAGTCCTACATTGCACAGGAAAATACATCTTGCCAATCAGGTCCTTATTGAAGATGGCAAGATTCATATCTGGGTAAGACTGTTGATGACTTTTCTCTCCCAGTAACCTGCACAGCAACTTCTAGAACTGCGGAGAGTAGCCAGTGGGGAGGAAGCTTCTAGCTCAACTTCACTTTGATTTCTTCATGCCTTGTGACTCAATTGTGTGACACCTATGAAGCCTTACTATTGAGCTCTAGTAGATAACCAAGAACAATGACAGTCACTGTACTGTTTTAGGAGTTTCTGGGACTTCCCTGACAGCAACTAACAAGAAGGTAGTCCCGCTTTGTTGTAATATGTTTTAAGTTTTGATGAAGTCAAACTTACCAATGGGGGAAGTTGAAGAGATAGGTTGGTGTTGGTGTTTAATAGCACCTTCAGAGATACCCAGTTTTATTCTCCGCACCCACATGAAGGCTTACCATTCATTTTTCCAGTTCTGGGGTATCTGACACCATCTTCCGTTTCATGGTACTAGGCATGCATGTGGCACACAGACTTGCATGCAGACAAAATACTCATATACATAAAAGAAATAAATGAAAAAAAATTGTTTTTCCTTTTGGTACCCGTTTTCAATGTCCTAACCAGGAAATCGCAGTCAAATCCAGTTTCACTAAGATTTTTCTTATGTTTACTTTCATTGATATTGAAGGTTTTGTTCTTATACTTAGGTCTTTGATCTATTTAAAGATAATGTTTCTGCAGACTGTGATGCAGTTTAAAGCTCACTGTTTTATATTGGGATGTAAAGTTTCCCTAACACCATTTTCTGAAAGATGATTCTTTCTCCATTGGGTGGTGTTGGCATTATTGCCAAGCGCCAACATACCACACAAATAAGGGATTATTTGCGAATATTTTTATTTTATTCCTCAGAATCACCCATCTCTATCTCACTGTCATGCTATTGTGATCACTGCCACTTTGTGGTAAATTTTGACATACAGAAGTAGGAGTACCACTATGCAATTTCTTTTCAAGTTCGTTGAGGCTCCTGAGGTTTTGTGCTTCCTCTGAATGAATAGTAGGATGAGGTTTTCTGTTTTGAGAAATAAAAGCATTGCTAATGTGATGAAAATTGAGGTTAGTCTAAAGAAAAAAAGCAAAGGAATCCAGGCTCGAACAGAGTCAGATATTACTTCCATACGTGGAATCTATGAGCAAAAGCTGTCATGACCATTCAAGAGAAATATTAAACAAGACGAAAGGGATTTGAGCAGGGTAAAGGAGGGTAAAGTAAGTTTGTGTGATGTGTAGCTGTATCTCATCAAAGCATACTACTTCATGTGCATATGAGATTGCCATCATGATTTTTATATGTCTTACTTATTTTTATATATAATAGCTCTGTATTCATAAATATGTTCAGCTTCAGAGAAATATCTCTAAGTTTCATCCATGTTCTTGGATGATATCTGAATCTCTTTTCCAAAACTGCATAATGCTGCATTCGCACATGCTGTGGCTTTGCTTGCTCACTCAACTCTTTATCCTAATGCTGTCTGTCTCCTACTAATATGAATTTAGTAAGTACTGCCATGCAAACATCTTTCTGATGACTAGCTTTGAAATATTTTGGGTACAAACCTAGAAGTAAGAATATCTTACAGTTTTTGATACTTGCCCTTCTAAGAAAAGTTAACCTTTCTCTCAAAAGGCATAACTTTTAAACACTTAAATATGTTCAGTTATCAAATGCAGACTCATTATTGTAATATAAGTATGTATACACACACACACACACACACACACACACACACACACACACACACACACACCCTAATTTTCTTCCCAAAGCTGAATTTATATATCTAGAACAGGTATTTCTAAAGGGAGAAAACAAATCATGATAGTGCAGTGTGTCCTCAGAAACTATAAAATATATTACAATATAATGTTAAATGGTGACAAAGAATAGATAACAAGACCATTAGTGGATGCCCCCCAAAGCTACACTTTACTCCCTTTGTCGTGTTTAGGCGTTTCCTACTTGGCTTGTTGTTTCACACCTCAAAGTTACATTTTACCAAGGGGTGTTCTGCAGGGAACCTCTGTGTCCCCTCAGGGTCCAGAAGAAGACTTAGAGCAAGCACAGGACCTAGATCTGAGGGTGAAATGAACTCTCCACTATGTACATTTTTGCATCAGTTTCTTTATTCCTCTCCTGCTGTTCTGTAAAGTTTCCAGTTTATAAACACAAGCCAAACAAAGGCAATTCTCCGAGCTTGGAGTTTCATCTTTGAAGGTCCCAAATGTGATCTGTATGAAAGACTCCTTTCCTGACTGCATGTCCTGCCAAATGGAAGATAGTTGCACGGAGGTGGCTTCTAATATATCTCAGGGAATGAAGCGGGGACCAAGGTTATTGACTGAGTGACTGAACTTCCCACTGGAGGTCCCACAGAGTGGGAGAGATGACCCAATAAACCAGTACATAGGAAAGAATTGTGCCTAGTAATCCATACTCTGTTGAATCTTACACCAAGGGAGAGTGCTTAGGGCTTCACAAGAGATCCACTGTGAGAATCAGTCGATTTGCAAAAGGTGGTAGGTCCAGCGCCTTGCGATCTGGGTTTGCCTCCATCAGAACTTGTTGGTTCTGGTGGGCCAGCCTTCTGCGTTACAGCTGCCGTCTCGCTACAGAATTCCTGCGGATGCAGCAGCTTTCTGTACCAGTTGACAAGACCATGTTTTCCCAATGTGTATTATACAGTACACAGTTTCTATATAGAATCATCCCCGAATTTCTATATAAAATCTCCGTCAGCATTGTGTTTGATTTTTGCAGTACACGCCTCAATGTGGAATACCTGTGTATTTTTAAAGAATTTTCACATCACTATAAAAGATACTGTTTTGTAGTCTTAGTTTCTGCAGATTTTGTGACTGAATTAGTATCAGGGTGATGTCGACCTCATAAAACAAACTTTTTTTTTGGAATTCTTTTGGGAAAGTTGGAATCATTGTTCGCATTTTTTTTTGTTTTGTTTGGTTTAGTTTGGTTTTTCAAGACAGGGGATTCTTTGTGTAGCTCTGGAGCTTGTCCTAGCTCTGCGGACCAGCCTGGCCTTAAATTCACAGTTATCCACCTGCCTCTGCCTCCCAAGTGCTGGGATTAAAGGTATGTGCCACCACCGCCCGGATGTTCTCAATTACTTTTAAATGGTCACTATAAATCACAAGGAAACCTTGCTGGTCTAGGTATTTTCTGTGCTGTGAAATGTTTCATTGTGGACTTTATCACTTGTTTCCCTACATTTCTGTTTACAGTACTAGTTTTATGGATCAGGTTCAAAGGGTGTGTGATCAAAAATGACAGATAACACTCAGACTTCAGTATAGGTGAAAAATTGTCCTATGCCACTTTGGAGTATAGTTAGCAATATTTTTGTGATTTTGTTATATCTTTAGGACAGTGTTCCAGAACAAAGAATATTTTATTTGAAGAATAATAAAAGGTTTACTTTTAAGATACGCTGCCTTTTTGTCTTATTGACTGTGTCTTTTGCTTTAAGAAGCTTCTGAGTTTCAGAAGGTCCCATTTATTTATTGTTTCTCTCTGTGTCTGTGCTACTGGAATTATATTTAGAAAGTGGTCTCCTGTGCCCATGCATTGAAGGTTACTTCCCATTTTCTCTTCTATCAGGTTCAGTTTGGTCGGATTTATATTGAGATCTTTAATCTTTTTGAACTTGAGTTTTGTGCATGGGGATAGATATGGATCTATTTTTATTCTTCCAATGTTAACATCCAATTATATCAGCACCATTTGTTGAAGATGCTTTCTTTTTTCCATTGTGTAATTTTAGCCTTTTTTTTTGTCAAAAATCAGGTATTCATAGGTGTATGGATTAATATCCGGGTCTTTGATTTGATTCTATTTAGGAAACAGTCTACCTGGGCTAATGGAGGCTCATCAACACCAGCCAGACTGGGAAGGAACAAGCATAGGGCAGACTGAGAGGCCACTGTCAGTGGCATCAGGATTAATCCCTACTGCTTGTACTGGCTTTTTGGGAACCTATTCTCTTTGGATGGATACCTTGCTCAGCCTAGATACAGTAGGGAGAGCCCTGGACCTTCCCCAAAGCAATGTGCCTTACCCTTTCTGAAGAGGGTGAGGGATTAGTGGAGGGAATGGGAGGAGGGAAGGGAGTGGGAACTTGGATTGGTATGTACAATGAAAAAAGATAGTTTGTCTTTTTTTTAAAAAAAAAGGGAATATTCTCCACAAAAATGATTTAAATATGGCAGTGTCTTCTCAGAAACTGTGATGACCGGACCAGAGTGACTATTCAAAATCTTAGTTATTTTATTTATTTATTATTTATTTATTTACTTACTTTTTTTTTGGTTTTGTTTTGTTTTGAGACAAGGTTTCCCCATGCAGCCCTGGCTGAACTGGAACTTCCTCTGTAGACCAGACTGGCCTCAAACTCAGAGATTTGCCTGTTTCTGCCTCCTGAGTGCTGGGATAAATAGCAGAATGTTCTGCTAACTATGTATAAAGAATGAAGATATTTTTGCATAGTGCTGAATGCAAGAAAATAAAGATCTATCTTTATTTTTCCCCCATGTGACTTTGTGGAAAGAATTTCTTTACACAATATAGAGATGAGTCATTTGCCTCTCAGAACTAATTACCTAGCAATTTGTTGATGGTTATGGCAAATTGTTCTCAGTAAAAACGTAGATTGGATCAATACCAGTATTTTAGACACATATCCTCTCTTCTTGGTTCAGCTTTTGTGAATGTGGCAGTTTCCATGTGGATTAATGAATCCGTTTGTTTAATTCTATAGCATTTTATCCCTGTTTTATGTCACTGTTAATTATTTAAATCAACCTTAAATTTCACTTCAATCTCCAAAATATTCTATGAAATAAAATATAATGATATGTCTTCAATTCTTCATTTCTCCAAGAAGCATAAAGCATAAAAACAGAAAGCTACATTAAAACTACAAAATACAGAAAGGAGATAACAGAAAGAGAAAGTGGACAAAAGAACAAGGTATCCTGATCCCCTTCACAGGGAACTGGGGATCATTCTATGTAAAAAAGTATTTTAAGTATTATAGTCATTATTTCTAGAAAATTGAACTAAATAAAAATGGAAGAGAAGCAAAGATGACCATTGTAGGTTTTGAAATACACTGGATTGTCACATGGTGTACGAACAAAGAGAGTCTTCTTTATAACAACAAAAACTAGGAAAGTAGACCTCTCAAGTTTTCTATTCTAGAATTGGTCAATAAACAGTCTCCTGCAGTGATTTAAATAATGAATGGAGTATTCCAATGACAAAATTTATTAAGTAAAAGCCTTTGGTGGTCACTGTGTAGGAGTTTCTAACAAGTTCTCTTTTCTATAGAAATAAGTGGACTGGTATCAGTTCTTTCTTTTTAAATAGAGTACTGCTGTAACTGGCCCCACCCCCGTGCCACTGGTTACTGATTAGTCACACGCATTGGTAGCTATACTTAGCACTTGTTCACTGCCCTCTGAGAGCACAAGAGGAGAGTCTTCTAAGTCAGAGGAGTGAGTGAGGATGAGTTCCAAGGCTCAGAAAATGGAATTAAATGATGGTCACTCCATTCCTGTACTGGGCTTTGGCACCTATGCGACCGAAGAGGTAACAGGGCTGGTGTTGGGTTTGAGGACTGGAATGAATACAAACCTAAAAGAATGGAAGTTACCAATTCCTGTGCAATTCTGGAGGGTTTCTGGTCTGCTGCTTCACCAGGTTAGACCTATGCCTTGTAAGAAGAGAGAGGGACTGTGTGTCCAGGCTTTGATCATATGATCATTCACTATTCTGGTCTGAATACCAAAGATTTCCTTCTGTTTGAACTGTTTCCCAGAAAAGAAGAAAAATTAAAACTTATTTACTCTATCTAATAACATATATAATATAGCCATTATATTTGTGAACCACTGAAATATGTTTATTCAACCTATTCATTCATTTTTTTATGTGTAATTGCTTGATTTTTGTTATCACTGAGTTTGATATAAATTCTGGATGTTAATCTTTATGAGATAATTGATTGACACTTTTTTCCTCTTCTGTAGATTGCTTTCTTTAAACTGCTGACTGTTTCCACTGTTATGCAAATTATTTTAACTTGGAATTCTGTCACTTGTGTACTTTTGCTAGTTTGTTCTGTGCTTTGGAGGACAAAGTAAAAAATTTCTGTGCTAAGTTTTAAAGAGATTCCTTCATGTTTTTGATAGTAGTCTTATTATCTCAGTTCTGATATCAATGTCTTTGTTTTGATTAATGTTAATATTAGGTAGCAGATTTCAGTCACATGTCCGTCCTCTGTGTGGGGATATTCAGTGTTCCTAGTGTCGTTGGTTGAAAACCCTGTGCTTTTTCTTATTCTTATTTAGGACCTTGGTTGAGAATCATTTGGAGAATAAATTTACTTCTATGAAGTCTAGTCCATCTTATTCATCTATATGTTAATTTTTATGTCAGTACCACAGTTTGTTTTAGTTTCCTACAAAACTCCTAAAAGTAGCTATCACTTTTCTGGATACATATATACCATTGTTCTCTTTCAGATCTATGGCTTTTTAATTTTCTCCCTTTTGTTAAGAATAGACTCTAATCTCATACAATATATCTTGATTACTTTCTCTGATGACAATTGAGAGATTAATCTAATTAATCTACGGATATAAGGATAAGTCATTAGAAGTCAGTTTAATTCTCCATCTGTTTAAGTTTTTCTCTTAATTGGCCTATAATTAGTCCGATCACAAGTTCATGACCCCAACAAGGATGCCAGGTTTGGAATTTGTCTTATGGGCTAGGGCTTAAATTTAAAAAAGCAGCTAGTTAGTCTCATAATATTATGACACTATGTAGCAGTGTGCATATCTTTTTAAGTCATTATTGAAGCTTGTAGGGTTTGCATATATATAAAATGATGATTACTTTTCTCCTTCAGTAGTGATGTTAAATTCTTGATTTAATAATTAAAATACTTACCTTTAGATTTCTATGAGATTACAAGGTTAAGAAGAGTCGTATATATCCAACTGATACGTTCCCATGTTTGGTTTCTGAAGTGCTTGATAAAACGTGGAAGTATTTTCATACTAGTCTCATGGTTTCCCTCTCTCCCATCCAGGGCCCCATAGTCACACAGGTGTCTGTAGGAGCTCCCAAAGTCATAATACACATTCAAAAGATCTCCTGCTACTTCCCTCTGAGGCTTTTCCTTTAGGACAGCCATCATCTGTTTAACTTTTCCTTTTTAAGAAACATTATGATTATTATTTGCTTGGAAAAACCTTTAGCATTGTTTCATAAAAGAATGTTTACACCTATTCTATTCCTCTTGTCTTCAAAGTTAAAGCATGAAATAAAAGATACATTTTAATTAGTGAATAATAAAGAAACATGTCTAGTTAACCATTTATTAACCACACTTGGTAGACAAGACAATAATTTAAATTTTGCTTTTTTTATAATTTTCCTAAAATTATGAATTTTGTTGTAAAATATGAGAACTACTTGAAAATTTCCTTTGTGATTGATCTAGATAAAGTCTTTGTATAAATCTATGTCTTTTGAGGATTCATCTTCACTGTGCATATTTATTTGTGATGTGTATATTATTTAACTGCTTAGAAGTTTAACACAGGATACTAGTCACTATTTTCAGATTAGACTCAGCTAATATCTGGGAACTTAGATCTCTTGCCAATGTTATTATTGAAGTAGGAAAGACCCAGTAAAATGTAGATGGATCCATTACTCCAAGCAGAACTAAATGGAAACACAAGGGGAAATTGTTTCTTATAAAAGTCACTGCTTATACTAACACAATCACGGATATATTTAAATACTGTCTATTTCTGTTTCTTTAGCATCTCAAGAAAAAGTCTATGGAATCTACCAAAATAGCTATAGATGTTGGATTCCGCCACATTGATTGTTCTCACTTCTACCAAAATGAAGAAGAGGTGGGACAGGCCATTCGAAGCAAGATTGAAGATGGCACTGTGAAAAGGGAAGATATATTCTACACCTCAAAGGTATTAAATACACAGTGCATGACTGTGCGAATTAATGAAGGGGGATGTATTCAGATGATATAGTGTGGTTAAACCTGTCGCTGGTGAATTGTATTTACAGGTCAATCTTTTAATTCATGCGTGCCCACCTATCAGATTCATTATTAAATGTGGGAGTTGATGGCTACCTCAGCATTGTTGCATTTCAGTTTATAAGCTTTGCGCAAATTCCCATTGCTTTTTGAGATTCTTCTAAAAATGCTATGACTTAGCATGAGCTATGTTATCAGAGAAAGCTCTTCTGTGACTACAAGTCCCTTATGTTCTGAATGATTTTCCAAAAATAATAATTATGACTATAAGTCACATTGACAGATAAGACAGAACATTATAAAATAACCCTCTGGATGTTAAATTAAGAAATAGCTGAAGTGTCTATTACTGTGTCCACAATATATTAAAATATTCAATTTTTTGTTAGTTATATAAATTAAAGGGATACTGAATTTTTTCCCATCGAGTTCAGTGTATAGGAGAATTAAAATATTAAATTTCTCTCTAAGACATAATTACAGTACAAATTGATAATGTATTTTTATATTAAGAAATTTTTTTCCATTTTTTTCATATTTACTAATAACCACCACTAATATAAAAATTTATGTAGATGGACACCGCCATAAAATATTCATGATGAAAGCAAATATCTTTCTTGTGGTCAATTTTAAGGTGAAATTTTAAGTTGAAAGTTTCTCAGTACTAGGTGACAGAAAGCCACTGATTATGGCAATTTATTAATCCAGCACAACTCCCATTTTTCGTATTTTGTAGCTTTGGTCAACTTCCCATCGTCCAGAGTTGGTCAGACCCAGCTTGGAAAGTTCACTGAGGAATCTCAAATTGGACTACGTCGACCTCTACCTCATTCATTTCCCAGTGCCGCTGAAGGTAGGCAGTTTGTACTATCAAACTTGCTAACTTCAACTGCCACATGACCTTCATTTTGTGAGTAGATGGATTTAATATATAAAAATTTATACAATCTCAATTTAATAAGAGTTATAAAACAACAAGATGTGGCTGCAGAAATAGTGGAAGGAAAGAACTGCTTCCTACAAGTTATTCTATGATCATCACTGTGCTGTACACACACACACACACACACACACACACACACACCACCACCACCACCACCAAAAACAGAAATAAATAAAGGCAGGGAGGGGAGCAGAGAAAAATGTAGAGCTCAATAAAAATCAAAATAAATAAATAAACAAATTGAAGTAAGAAAACTTAAAGACACTCCTCAGGACAACTTACATGAAAATGTCTACCCCATCATGTGAATGAGCAAAACTATGAAATAGTCTTTGGAAATATCTTCACTTAGTTATACCCAGACTCTATACTATTAGAGGTCTAGTCAGTTTTGTTTCAACCATTTCTACTGATGATAATAAGGCCCTTAGCTCAAAGCTCAAGCTCATTTATATTTGATGGCTTCCTGCATGTTCCAACATCAAAGTCCATCCTGCAGAAAAACAATTATCTTTTCTCACTTTCCTAATTTTCTATAATTCATGCACTCAGAGTACTAAAGGCCATGGTTTGGAGCCCTGATTATTTATCTTGTGTCAAGCTTACAACTCTTAATTGCCTGAAATCAGTGCCGTGACACTAGTGAAACTGTCAGAGAAAGATGGACATTACAACAGGGAAATATTTAGGTGTATTAAAAATAGTGTGTCAACTACTACATGACACAGGGTATGAAAATGTATTGTTTATTATTACACATAGCATATCAAAAGTAAAGTCCTGTTGCTGATAGAAAGCCCTTAAACTCTGCATAAAAGGCACTTTATTAGTATAAGAAAAGTTGTTGCATCTGTGTTAGGGGCTTAATTCCCAGCCATAAATTTATCTTGGAGCATAGCTACAGGAAGAGATGTTAAAATGGCAAGCCCTCTCTAATGACTGCATCTATTCCAGCCAGGGGACAGTCTTTTACCTCAAGACGAGCATGGAAATTTAATATTTGACACAGTGGATCTCTGTGCCACATGGGAGGTGAGTGACTATAATAAATGCCACAGAAGAAATAGAGAAGGAGAAAGTAAGAAAATATGATGGCTGAGTGATTAGCCCTTCTAAGACTCTGTGAACATCTCAGAAAAAAGGACAGGAAAAATGTAAGAACCATAAGATAGAAAGAAGAATGCTGTGTTCTAGGCAAGACACAGGCAATGCAGACATGATCCCTCAGCAAATGTCCACCCCCCCCCAATAGGCCTGCACAAGATCAAGTCTGCCAGCAGCCAATTATCAACCCTGGAAGGACTCTTGGGGCCCTATCCTTCCCTGGTGAACTGTTTACTGGTGACGGATTCTGGGGAAGGGGCAGTTATTGTCTTCAGTTGGGTATTCATTCAGGAACCCACCAGATTCCAACAGATATTTCCAAATCCATGATCACATAAATAAGCCTGGTTAAATTCTGAAGGCCTCAAAACAGAAGGAAATGAATGCTGGAAAGAGGCTTGTAGGGAGGAAAGACAGGTAATAGATGTGGGAGAGAGATTAAGAGGTTATGGGGATTACAGTATTTTGAAGGCATTATATACATATAGGACATTATCAAAGAACCAATTCAGTGAATGTGGCTGAAAAAAGGAGAGAGATCCAGTTCACACAGCTGCACGTGTAGGAAAGGCATGAGTTCTCTTTGCTGTAGACATTATGGTCTTTCTCATGAATGTTCTGCTTAAGTAGAAGGAAAATGCATAGTAAAGCCAAAGTGAATGTGGAGGATAACTGTAACCCGCTTTCCTCCCTATATGATAATCATGATTGCCGAAGGAGCGCACAGGACTTTATCTTATTGTCATCGCCTTTTCTGCCATTTACTTTATTAATTATCAGTTCTTACCAATAAATACTGACCAGCTTCACTTTCCTTTTTTGGCACCATTCTTTCTAACAACACTGCTTTACATTTCAATCAGATTCCAATTGTATATGTTATCCTCCACCAATATTTTCTTCCCAGGCCATGGAGAAGTGTAAGGATGCAGGACTGGCCAAGTCCATCGGGGTGTCCAACTTTAACCGCAGGCAGCTGGAGATGATCCTGAACAAACCAGGGCTCAAATATAAGCCTGTGTGTAATCAGGTGAGCTCCTTTATCCATTTTCCTTCAGGCTTTCTCTGCTTCCTTCATGTCCTGTTGACAGGTGTCTGTGTGTCCCCCCATTTGCTCATCTTTCTTTTGTAGAGCAAAGGGTATGAAGAGAAGAGCCTTCATCCAGGGTTCTTGAAGGGCTCATAATTGTGTCTTTGCTTGGAAAATAGAACAGTGATACGGGGAGACCATAGTGTGAAAACAGTTTAGAGAAGTCAAGGCTATTATCTGGAGATGAAGTCATTAGCCACACTTCAGAAGGAAGATTCACTTATACCTGATATACTAATGATCAGCCAGAGACTGAGTCAATAAAGGAACAGTAGAGAGTAGGCAATACTGGTAGTAGCTGAAATCCACAGTGAGGAAACTGTACCAATACTTAAGAGTTGATCCAGTGCCTAACTGCATAAATCATGTGCTGATGATGTGATCTGAGATTTTTTTTTTATAACTTACATATAAGAAATGTGAACTTGGCAATGGGGATGCATGCCTTTAATCCCAGTACTTAGAAGGCAAAGGCGGATGGATCTCTTTGAGTTTGAGGCCAGCCTGAGCTACAAAGTGAGTTTCAGGACAGCTAGGACTACACAGGAAAAAAAACCCTGTTTTAGAAAAAAAAGGAAGACATGTGTTCTCAGTTGGAAAAAATGTGACATGTATGTGTTGGGTACAAGTGATATATTATTTTCAAATATAAATGTCATAAATGTCAAAGAAATAACACAGAAATAATGTTTTGTACATCAGTTATATAATGACTCACATTCAAACTTTTAGAACATTTGGAATAATGATACAACATATCAGTGTGTCTCAGCGATAGTTCTCAACCTTCCTAATGCTGCATCCCTTTAATGCAATTCCTTAAGTCGTGCTGACTCTCAACCATAAAATTATTTTCATTGCTACTTCATAACTGTAATTTGCTACTGTTAGAAATTGTAATGTATCTGACATGCCAGATATCTGATATGTGACCCTGTAAAAGGGTCATTCAACCCAAAGAAATCATGGCCCACAGTTGAGAACCACTGGTCTAAAATGATTGAGTTATGCCAGATTCTATAATACAGGCAAATACAAGTGTCTATATCTGAACACGTATTTAAGAACCCATTGAAAGTAGATTATAGAAATAATTATTCACTCCTACATACTCACAACATACCAGCTGAAAAAGTTAAGTGCTGTCATCCATTATTGTAGTTAGAGCATTATATCAAAGAAAGTTAAAAATTAGTGGAGTTTCCAACTTTAACTGAAGGCAGCTAGAGTTAAAAACAATTAAGCCAGGCCTTAAATATTCTAGCAACTAGCGATGCTAAATGTGATCATTTAGTAAAGCTAGACATAGTCAGATCTCTTCTTTTTAAAGGTAAGATTTTTTCTTTCTGTTGAAAATACATTTTTCTCACATAATATATCTTGATTACAGCTTTCCCTCCTTCTGCATTTCTCCCCACCTCCTCTCATCTGGATCCATCCCCATTCTAGCTCTCATTAGGAAAACAAAAGGCTTCTAAAGGATAATAATAAAGTAAAACAGAACAAAGACTAATACATCAGAATAAGACAAAACAAAATAAAGGAAATCAGCTCAAGAAAAGGCACAAGAAGCAGAAATGCACTGGTTTGCACACTCAGAAATTCATATAAACCATTAAACTGGAAGTCATAATATATATGCAAAGGTTCTATGGGGCACATATTTATCTAAACATAAAAATATGTGATTTTAGATTAGGTAGATAAGATAAATTTTAAAAAGTGACATTATGAGACAAGAACTATTCAAAGATGATGATTGAATTTGTTTCTCTTGGCCATATACTATACTGGGCATGCAGCCTACCTTTAAGAGTATTTTGTTTTCCTAGTGAGAGCACTTTGGAGGAAACTAGATTTTCATTTACAAATGGTTATTAGTTGAAGATTGATTCTGTGTTAAAGATGGAGACTTTGATCCACTTCTTTCTTGTCTAGGACACCATCTGTTTCATACCTGTGCAACCTGCCTCAGACTGTAAATTCATATAGATGTTGATTCTATTGACTTAGTGGTCATTTTTTTCTTAGTGTCCTCTGTCCCAATTGGCTCTTATGCTCTTTTCACTGCCTCTTCCATAAAGGCCCCTGAACTCTGGGGCCAGAGATTTGATGGGTACATCCCCTTTTAGGGATAGATGTCCCAATGTCTCTCAGTGTCCAGAGGCCCACATCTACTGCAGAAGAAAGTTACTCTAATGATGGCTAATTAAGGCACTGATCAATGAGCACATCAGAATGTCATTAAGAGTCATTTTAATGTTATGTTCTTTTGGGTAGGACAGTAGCATCTACCTTTACCATAGGTCCCAGGACTATCTAGTCTTAGGTGTGTAGCAACCAAGTAATGTCAGTGTTTGATCTCACTGAGTGGGCCTTAAGATAAATTCTATATTATTTTGTTATTCCCACAAGCATTTGTGGCACCATTACACCAGCATATCTTGCAGGCATGGAACCACTGTAGAACAAAAAAGGATTGCACCTGGGTTGATGTTTACATTTCTTCTTAGGTAGCACGCAGAGTACCTTCCTGAACTAAAGACTCTAGAATGTAGGAGTGAAGGCTCTATGTAGGCACTAGCTCAACTTCCCCACGTTCAGTGAGTTGTGTAGGTGCTGTCTTCTGCAATGGGTCTTGCTGTCAGTTTGCAGAGAGCAAGCTAAAGTCTTGGCAACAGCCTGGGCTGTTTGGGAATTCCCGTGGGACCCCTTTGGCCAACAACTCAATTAGGTGTACCCTAATACCAGTAGTGAGTGCTTCACTTGGCGTCAAAAGATGGCCAGTTAGGACTCTGTCTTCCGCATTATTTGGTGATTTCATTTAGATCACCTTCATTTATGTATACATTTTAGGAACTTTCTACCACATTGGATTTCTTTTCTAGCCTGCAAATGGCCTTTAGTCTTAGATGCCCCTCCTGTATTCACTCCCTCACCACCATCTCGCTAGTACCTTCCCACTTTATCCTCCTGTTTCGATCCCTCCCCCCACACCATCCATCCATAACTATATATATATATATATATATATATACAATTTCCCTTTCCTAATAAGACTTAACAGCTTACTATCCACATATGAATGAATACATATCATATTTGTCTTTCTCGGTCTGGTTTACCTCACTCGGGATGATTTTTTTT
>JAQHUG010000112.1:6225475-6237211 GCA_028555095.1 Dicrostonyx torquatus
AAATAAATAAATAAATAAATAAATAAATAAATCAGGGAAATGGAGATTGACACAAGATTTTAAAGAAATCAATGAGACTATGCAACCAATGGGAACTTTACAGCCTGGATTGCCTTCTCCTACAGCCATACCAAAAGATACCTACAAGATTATTTTAGATTGTTTTTATACCATTCCCTTTGCACCGCAAGACTGTCAAAGATTTGCATTTAGTATTCCATAAGTTAATTTCAAAGAGTCAATGAAAAGATGTTATTGGAATATCTTGCTGCAGGGTATAGCAAACAGTACTACTTCATGCCAGATATTTGTGGCTCAGGCTATATAAAATGTTAGAGATCAATTTTCACAAGTTTATATTGGCCTTTATATGGATGATATCTTGCTTACCCATAAATTTGAAGGTATTTTTCTTGAGATGTATGGACAACTTCACCAGAGTCTTACCAAAGCAAGATTAATTGTTGCCCCAGAGGAAGTGAAAAGGCACCCACCTTTCTAGTATTTAGAATGTATAGGTTATATCCTAAAGAAATTAAATCTCAGAAATTGAAAATTAGGAAGCTTATAAACTCTGAATGATTTTCAGGGATTGTTAGGAAATATTCAGTGGCTGTGACCTTGTTTAAATCTATGGGAGACCTTGAGCCACTCAGTGAGATTCTTATGGGGAGTAGTGATGTCAATTCAACCAGACACCTTACAGATGCTGCTCTACAAGTATTGAAGCAGGTGGAATATGCAATACAGAAATAGCAAGCACATTATATTAATTATGATCAACCTTGGCAAGCATGTATTTTACCTACAAAACTTACTCCCACAGCAGCATTATGTCAAAATGTTCCTCTTTTATGACTACACCTTCCTGTTTCACCAGTTAATGAATTAAACACTTACTTTGAAACAGTAGCTTATTTAGTACCAAAAAGTCGGATAGAATCCAGTCAGTCTTTGGTAGCGATCTAATGTGATTAATGTTTTTTATACTAAGCAACAGGTCTAATGGTTATTTCAAAATAATAATTCCTGGGCAATTGTATTTACTCAATTTGAAGGCCAAATTGATAATCTTTTTTCTGCTGATTGATTGCTGCAATTTGCACAACTACATTCCTTTATCTTTTCCTAAAATTGTAATGAGAGATCCCTTAAAGAATGCTATGTTAATCTTTACAGATGGTTCTTCCAATGGAAGAGCAACATATCTTGTTGATGATAAAGGATATGAAGTGCATACAAATCTGGTCTCAGCTCAAACAGTTGAGCTGTGAGCTGTTGCTGTAGTATTTTAGATTTTTGCAAAGAAGACATTTAATTTAATAGCGACAGTCATTACATTTTTAAACCTCTTTAGGTAATAAAAACAGTTCCCTGTATTAAAACTAGTAATAGTCACGTTAAAAATACTGTTCCAGCAAATTCAAAATGCCATTTCATCAAAGAAAATTTAAAGGCTTTGTAGGCTGTATTAGAGCACATTCAAATCTTCCTGGTCCATAGCCTGAAGGTAATGCTTTATCTGATAAACTTACTCAATTGATCACTTTATCTCAGGTTGTGATTGCTCAGCAATCACATACCTTACATCATCAAAATAGTAAAAGTTTAAGAAAACAATTTGGATTAACAAGAGATATTGCTCATTAGATTGTTGTTCATTGTTATATATGCCTACAATATTTACCTGTACTTCATCAGGGAGTAAATCCTCGAGGCCTGCTTTCTAATCACCTATGCCAAATGGATGTTACTCATATTACAGAATTTAGCAAATTAAGATATGTTAATGCAATAATCAAGAAATATGCAGGTTTCTTAATGGCCACTGCACAGACCATAGAAGCCACTAACCATGTGACAACTCAGTGCTTAACCTGGTTTTTATGGCTGGGAATTCTTAAAACTAGAAGAACAGAATAATTGTCTGGATAAGTTAGCAAAGCATTTCAGAAATTTTGTTCCCAATGGGATTTTGACCATAAAGCAGTCATTACTTACAATCCTCAAGGACAAGAAGTTGTGGAGCATGCCAATGACTCCTTGAAAACACAACTTCAAAAGATAAAAATGGGGGAATTATATCTTTAGTCACTACATAATACCTTACATCATGTCCTTTCTACTCTCAATTTCTTGGATGTGGTTATCCATGAGCAATCTGCCACAGATAGATTTTGGCATGATGCCACCAGAGTGACCTTTGCTAAAGCAAAACAGAAAGACTCTTGCACTGGATTAAGGAAAGGACACGAGCCTGTTTTCATATGGGGTCAAGGGCATGTCTATGCTTTTTCAGAGGGTGCAATGAGGTTCAGTGGTTTTCTGAACGTCTGCTCTGGTATGAGAAGCAGAAGATTGCCAACCCTGATGACGCAGTGGCTGCTGAAGCTTTCTCAGAAGAATTGGAGTGAGACTGTGACCCTGTCTTCCTGACCCTCTGATGGCATCATGCTACAGTCTGAGAAGGTAAGGAAAGCGTAGTGATGGTTGGTGATTCCCAACTTTCCGATAGACTACTGCACAAATTTGCAGACCTAAGAGAATCCTATTTACTTTGAAACCAGCCCAAGGATGTTAGTCAGTTTGTTTGTCAGTATATCCATACAGAACTCATTTTTGCCAGTATAGTGTTCAATCAGCTTTTGAAATAGAAGACAAAAATGGAGACCTCAGAAGTTTCTCTTCTGGAGGAAAGAGACTTGTTAAGACAATGGGACATTATTAGAAAGGTCATGTGTGACTGAAGGCCTACTTCAGAAAATGAGGAGAATGGTATAAAATTTTTTGCTGCACTCAGAGACTGGGACAATTCAAGCTTATCTTTAAAAGTTAGAAACAGCAATGCAATTGGACTATAGAAGAGGAAAAGGAATCATAGTTCAACCATCAAAGAAACCATTTCTTGTCTTTTTATTAGAACATATTTAAGAAAACTGTGATTTGACAAATTGTGTGTTTATTGTTAATTTTCATACAAGAATTATGGTATTGACCTATTAATATTTTAACTACTTTGGTTCACTATGGAGATGTTTATGGTTAGAAAATTGTTAGAACACATCTAAGAAAAATTTGACATGATGCCAATAATTCCTTTGATTTGGTATGTTTAATAAGACTAGTTTGAATTTTGATGCAGCTAAAAACTCTTAAAGGCATCCTAGGCCAATTTAAAAAGACCATTCCATTTTTGTCATCCTCCACTCCTTTATTAGGAGATATTGTGGCCATAGGAGCATGTGTATCGCAAAACATTATCTGCTTGCTTATGAATGTCTAAGTGTTTGTGAACCCTCTCAATGGAAAATTGGCTCAGAGGTGCACAGTGCCTAGCTGCACACCCTTCCTTAACACTTTATTGACAGATGCTCATAGTCAGTGGCAGGTAAGATCTTTTCCCCTCCAGGTAAGCTAAGACAGAGCTTGCATGATGGAATGTATGTACTGATGATGGGTAAATCTGGAAAGTGGAATAAAAAAAGCCTAATACAGGCACATTCATCTGTTCTGTAGCAGATGCACAGTCTCTTACACATAAATTAAAAAGAGAGGAATATGTGAGAGCCTACATAAGTGGATCTGTCCCACTTTGACTGGAGGTCAGAGAGTTCAGGCCCATTCTTTCACCTTCAAGGTTATTGACAAGAGGTTTGCTTTAAAGTGTGGCTACTAACAAAGATATCCTTACCTATGATGTGGTTATTTGGTGCTTTGGGTATTAAGATGGTAATAACTTTGTTTCTTGTATTATGATAAAAAATATTTTGCTTGATTTCTTTTTTGGATTATGAAATTTAGAGATATTAAGAAATAAAGATTGGTGGATTCAGTATTCACTGGATTGCCCTCCCAATTCTCTTCTGTGTCTTTGTCTTTTTCTTTTGTATCTCTGTTCTTTCTGCCTAAGATTTCTAATCAACATGCCCCTACCCGGTTAAGGTAGGATCCCGACAATATCCCAACCATAGTTCCCCCTCCCTCTACTCCTCCCACTTCCTCTTCTCTATATCCCTTCTCCTCTGCACCCACTCCTCCTCCACATTCCTACAGAAATGAGCAGGCTTCTGAGAGATAACAATTAAATAAGGCATGTTAAGTTACTACAAGACTAGGCCATGTCTTAGTCTTGCCAATTAATGAAGCAAAACCCATCTCTTGTAATTCTTTATTAATTGCTTCCTCTCTTGCCACACAGTGCTTATGTTATCTACAGCTGTACATACCTCCCATGTATCATGAATATCCTTTGACAGAAGTTCCTCTCCAGGCTAGAATGTAGAGAAAGAGAAGTTAACAAAACTTTCTGTAATAGTCAATGTCTAGTGCTTAATGAGTGTACTTATCTAACATTCAGGATATTGTGTTAATCATTCTGTGTGTCCACACACAAATAGGCATGCACATGTGTCTTTAAAGGGAGACTCAGGATACGGAAAACAAAAATTATCCAAAGGATTATACCAGAACATCTTTTCCCATAGACCCCAATGAAGCACTAAATCTCACCAGTTAGGAGGGCTCTTCCAGTGTGAATTTATTTCACATCCCAATGACAGAATAATGTAAAGGATAGAGCAGTCACTATTAATCATGAGCTTTTATTCCACTTTATGATGACTCAATTCTGAGTTAATGAGTCTTTCAGATGTGATCAGCAAACATGTACCATGATAAGAAAATGAAGCCATGAAGCCCAAAGGAGCCCAAGCCCAGTTGTCCATTACCCAAATTCAGACACTTGTGTCCTAGGGTGAAAGATAGAAATAGATGAGAACATGCTCTAAGGAGATGGTGACTTCCGCTGGAGTCTCAGAAGTCTCCACAAGCTGGGACACTCTGGTTGATAGAAGGCAGTGAAGTCCTTGAACTTCAACCCTCCTGAAGACTGGAGGATGAGCATTTTAAGAAGCCTTGCCTGTGGGGTCTCTCAGTTTTCATGCAGAGTTAATCATTTAACTATTCTATTCATCTTTGCAATAAAGACATGATTCAAACTGAGACCAAAGGGGTGGTGTCTCCTTATCCAGTAACAAATCAGAATTGATAGTGATTTCCAACCATTCTGGTCATAAGTATTCACCTTGGCAGTGTAGAATAAATCCCTCTTCACCACAGTTCCATCTGCCATCTTGTCTCAAAGGGCCTGTATAAGAATGAAAGTTACATCATTGCCAATTTGGTGACCTCAGTTGTCTTACTTTTGGGAATCTATGAAACAAGAGTAGGAAAAGTTGGGGATGTGACCAACTCAGAAAAAAAGCAATTTATTTCTTCATAAAATTTTTTCCAAGTTGCTGCCAGATCCACGATTGATCTTGTTTGATGATATAAACCATCTAGAAACAAAAACTAAAAAAAAAAAAAAAGACTAACTTCTAAATCTTGACTGAATAAAATTAGTGATATGGGATTCATAAGAATCATGGAGATTGAATTTTATTCGATATAGATCAGTTGGAAGGAACTAGCTAGAAGGAAAGCTGAATATTGGTAGAAAAATTCTAAGGCACTCAGTAGATAGGGCAGTTGTACATAACACATAGGTATGTGTGCAGTAACACCTAAAAATTAGCTCCCATTATGCTGTGGACAATAGACTTGTAACCTGTAAAGATTTGTCACTTGTACTGGTTTAATAAAATACATGAAACTTTGTTTTAATCATCATCATCATAGTCATCATTATTGTTGTCTTAACAGTTTCCCATATATGCTTCAAATGTCTCTATTTTGTTGTGAAAGTCACATAGTCATCCAAAGCTTCTATTAACTGTGAGTAGAGTTAGACCCTTTCAGTTCACTACAATGATCTGTTGGATGGTTACATAATGTGTTTTGTAAGAAGTGTGATCCCATTCCCACTGCTACTTTATGTCATGCAATTCTTCAACACTAACTTATGAACGGAATGATTGTGAATTTTCATAGAAATTGTTTTAAAAAAGTTTGACAATGTTTGAGATCCATGATGTCCACAGACCAACAAGTCTGACTCTTGTCCTTCTTTCCTCACTCACTAACCTGAGCTGAATGAAAGGCAGGGCTCCAGCATTATTCATTTCTGTCAATATAGGTGGGGACAAGATTACAAAGGCTCCAAAGCTGGAATGAATCCATAGGTTTTCTTATAATCCCTTCATGTCTCCACAAGAATATCTTACAGGAAACATACCCAGAAAGTTTATGTATTAGAAAGTGTTGGATTTTCAGCTCCTAAACAGAAGAGCTAGCTGTGAAAATCTGCCCCTGATAATTACACCAGACAGACTTTATAAAATGCAAAACGATCATCAGAGTGTTCATTTCTAAACATGATTTTCACCACAGAACTTTTAAAATTTCATTACCTTCTATTTGTCTTATAAATCTTATCAAAATACTTTCTCAAACAAAGCTTGATAGTTGAATCCAAGCATATAGACAAAAAAACTCCTTTGGAATATTCACTTTTAATTTAGTTATCTAATTACCTTTTTCTCTGTCTTAAGGATTTATTCAAAATTCAGATACTCTCTATTTTGTTTCTTTAATAATTTCTTTAATATTTCTAAACTATATTTGCAGCATAGACCAATCTCAAGAATATTGCCTTGGCTTAATTACCTGCATATTTCCAGAATAGCCTGCTCTTCTCTGAGAAACAGCTTTCAACAAATGATGACTTGTAAATAAACATGGTTAGAGTAGTAGTCCCACACTAACTCATAATTTAGTGTAATAAAGGATTCTTTATTTAGGAGGCAGACTCATAGATCACAGTACTCTGCATGAGTGGGGGACAGGAATCGAAGCCAGCAGCCAAGAGAGAGTCAGCGAGCAAGTACATTCATTTTTTGGTACTCAAGGTCATGTCCATCCTCATCCAGAATCTCAAAGGCCATTATCTGAAGGAGTTTCTACAGCAATGACTGCTGTAGAAAATTATATTTTACTTTTGTTTATGCTGCATTTGATTAATTGTGAATTTGTCTGTCTAAAAAGAATGGTCCTAGTAAAGAGATTAATGATCTACAGCAAGGCAGGAGCAAGAATAGGCAGGCCTGGCAGGTAGAGAGTATAAATAGAAAGAGAGCTGAGGCAGAGGAGCAAGAGAACAAGGATAGGAGAACATCAGGGGCTAACCTCCCAGTTACCCAGTCATCCAGAGAGTAAGAGTGAAGGTAAGATATACAAAAGGAAAAGGAAAATGCCCAGAGGCTAAAGGTAGTCTTGATAATTTAAGAAAAGTAGACTCGAAACAAGCAAAGCTAAGGCCAGGTATTCACAGGTAAGAATAGATATCCATGTGTGATTTATCTGTGAGCTGGACTGTGGGCCCCTGCAAGGACAAAAGAGGACAGTATCACACAATAGATGACAATGGTAATTCCTTCAGAAGCCTTGCTAACCAGAACTAATATAATGATTGATCAATCACACTTTGACCAAGACTGCTTATTACATTTACCTCTCACCAACTGCTGAGAGGCTCTTCCTCTGTTTAAATCTAAAGCTTACGTCAGTACCCAGAAACCAGGCTTGGAGTCACTAGATCCCTTTATCTGATGTTCTCCCCAATGTGACAAAGGTTAGTAAATCTACATCCTTTGTTTTGTGCTATGAATCATCTTTCACTGATGGATGGCAGTAGTCTTGTGTATATGCCACAGTGGGGGCTTGCCTTTGTCCTAGGCTCTAGGTAATAATACTGATATGAGTAAACTATGATCCTAAAGTACAGGAGAGTGTTTTGATGGGTGGTGGGAATCAAAATGAGATAATCAGTTAAGAAGCTAGAGGTAAGAAAAGAACAAAACCCCAAACACATTTCTGAAAGCACAAATACCTGCATTTCAAATCCTATTAGGACTTATAAGTGCCAGGAAGACCTTCCCAGAAAATCAAGAATCCACAAGTACTTGACCTTACACATTATCTTTGTATTCTAAGTCTATTCATTTTGTCCTATTTTCTACTATTGTCCTACTGCCAATTGTAGGCTGCTGCCTCTGGGATGGTCCTAGACAAACCTTGTCCAAAAGTCTGGATTTGTTTCCTCACTGAAACATTCACATGTGGGATTTCCTTCTGTATGCTATGAATACCATTTTTTGATTAAGAATCTGTTCCTATGGCAGGGCAGAATACCAAAAGGCATGAAATTCAAACAGAAATATACAGAGAGAGTAGGTAGAGTCAGGGAAATGCCATATAGCTGCCGAAGGAAGTTGATACCATGTAGCTGCACAAGAAATAAGAGGTAACAAACCATGAGCCTCATGGTAAAATACAAAATAATAAAAATGGGTTAATTTAAGATATAAGAGCTAGCTAGAAATATGCCTGAGTTGTTGGCTAAACAGTGTCATAATTAATATAGTTTCTGTGTGATTATTCAGGTCTGAGTGGTCAGGAAATTAATGAACAGTTTCTGCTTACATAATGGCTCCAATGTGAGGCAAATACAGCCACATAAAAACTGAGAGAGCTTGGAAATTCTAGATACAAAAGAGCAGAGTTAAGCATGGCTTCTTTGTAGCAACATTTTTTCAGACTGATTCTGTTTGCTGGTGGCAAGCACAGCTCCTTTAGGAGAAGTCTTCCTGACTCAGTATTAGTGACAAAAATTGCAGGGATTCTTTAAGATCGGGCTTCCTGGTTCATGCTGGCAGAACAAACTCTGGATCTTTCTGGGGGTCTTGCACTAAAATGGGGTATGTGGGTAGCGTCTTACAATTGTTTAATGGTGACATAGATCCACTGAATCCCTGGAACTGTGGCAGTGAACATGGCTAGAAGAGGCTGTGAGCATACCTCTGACATGTTGGAATGGGTGGAGCAAACAGGCAGGGCCATGGAATTGGTCCTACTCATACCTACTTAGCATTTTTTTAAAAGGTGCTCCTGGTCAGAAAATGATTACAGATACCAATACAGACAGATTTAGACAACAAAAGACATCTGAACAAGGCACAGTGTTCAAAGATAGACCCTTCAAAGATAGTTGCTTCAGCCAATGGCCAGGAAAAATATAGCTTGGTGGAAATCCCCCCCCCCAACAAAAGATGCAGAGAGAAGGAAGGCAGAGTCAGGGAGATGTAACATGCCTGAACACCACTGATAAGCCACAGCCTCGTGGCAATACACAGATTCATAGAAATGGGTTAATTTAACTGTGAAAGCTCGTCAGTAATATGCTTGAGCCAAACAATGTAATTGATATTAAGCCTCAGCATTATTTTATAAATGACTGCGGAAAGCCGCAAGCACAAGTTGGAAAGAAAATTCTCCAGGGGGACAGAGAAAAACATTCAACTACAGGAAGGAAGTGAAGAGGGGGAGGAGAGGTTAGGAGAGGGAAGAGAGAAAGAAGGGGGAACAATAGTGATTAATAGGTTTTTCTTTGAAGTTCAGTCCAAAAGCAAGTATTTCAAGGGAAAATAGTGAGGAAAATCAATCATGTCTCCCTCCCCTTCTCCCTCCCCCATCTCTCTCTCTCTCTCTTTTTCTCTCTCACTCTGTGTGTGTGTGTGTGTGTGTGTGTGTGTGTGTGAGAGAGAGAGAGAGAGAGAGAGAGAGAGAGAGAGTGTGTGTGTGTGTATGTGTTCCCTATTGAACCAGGAAAGTGATTCTAGGTTTGTATAAATATTTGAAGTTCAGAGAAATTTTACTGACTTGAATTAGCCCTGGTCAGTGATCTGGTAAAGCACGGAACTCCAGGACAGGTGTCTCACAAAGAAATTATAATTTTATGAAAACAAAACTATAAGACTTATTAGACTACACTTTTGCTGTTGTTGATAAAGAAATCTTGTTGTCAAACAGTTCTACAACTGGGTACCTCCCCTGGAGACTTATCATTAGCACAGGTACTGTCTGGCTACCTCTAAACCTGTGATAAGAATTATGTGCTCAGTCTTCCTCTTTTTGGCCCAAACATTCTAAATTAAAAAGAGAAGCTGCATCCAACATGGTTAAGACATTAACAACTCTTAAAAATCTTTCTTTCCATTCTAAAAACTCAAAACAACTGATGAATTTTGTAATGTTTCAATAATGGTTAGTTCTATGTATTCACCATCATGAGACATATAAATTGCTGTATGAAAAAAATTCCAAAAAAATGTGGTTTTTTTTTTTTTGTCTTGTTTTGAGATAAGGTCTCAACCGCTCCTGTGGGACTCAAATTCATTATATAAGTGAAGGTGATCTTGAGTTTGTGATCCTGCCTCCACTTCCTGAATGTTGGGGTCATGGACATTTTCTGCCATATTGTTTAATGCTGGACTGGGCTGTATCACCAGCATATGTTAGTCTTAATAAAATGCAATAAATAGCTAAGGGTGGTTGAGCTCTCTCATAATGTTCTGGTCAGAGTTGAGAGAGAAGGCACTCACCTCTGGTTGCCTCAGTCTCACTGTCCTTGCCATTGTCTCACTCTGCCTTCTTCTCGGTTCACACCCTTTGTGCCCCTAGTTCCACAAGATCTGAGATAGGTGGCCGGCCACTCATTTATCAAAAATTCTGTCCTTGTACAAACAGGACTACTCTTACTAACTTTAGGATCCCAAATTTTGGCTGCCAAACAGCAAACAGCCAAGACCTCAGTTTGGTAACAAATTTGGACACAACACTTTGGATAGAGGATCTGCAACTAAAAAAAAAAAAAATGTTGTTACAGTTAAGAAGAGGGAAGAGAGTGGTCCACATGCTCAGGTCAGTGAGCATGGCTGAACTACCCCCTGAGAACTGAAGGAGGAAGGGGGTAGTCCCATATTCTTTATAATGACACTAAAAAACATTACAGGTGGATGGTGGTACTCAATTACAACATTCTTTTACCTTATATAGCCTATAGCTTTCTCCTTCTTGATGTTGGATTAAATTAAAAATAGTATCTCCTTCTAAGTCATAAAACCACCGTTTACAAAGGTAGAAAATCAATAGACTAGAATGCCAGGGGTAGCTCAGAGGGTAGAGTGCCAACACAAAGGCCAATGTTTGATTATCAGCATTGCCTAAAGCTGCATGGTCATATGTACAAATAATCCCAGCATTCCCGGGGTAGAGGTAAGAAATATCAGGCGTTCAAGACCGTTTTACGTTTTATAGTAAATTTAAAACTGTTCTTGACTACCTCAGACTTTGTCTCAACAAAAAGAAAAGAGTTAAAAGAGAAAGAAGGGAGGAGGGAGAAATAAAGGAAGAAAGGAAAAGAGAAAGAGAGAGAACACACTAAGAAACAGGTTTGTACTTGGCAGAGTGGCTCACCTCTGCAATCCAAATTCTCAGAAAGCTGAGGCAAGAGAGTAACTGCCAATTTGAGGTCAGCCAGGGTTACACAGTTCTAGGTCATGATAGTCTACTATGTGAAATCCTATTTCAAAGAGAAAAAAAATGTTTTCAAAAAAATAGAAAATAAAAAGAGAAAGAATGAATCTAGTTTTGTTTTCATCAAATGAAATCTAAACCAGCTACAAGCTGCATAGAGCAGAGCTGCTACTTCAAAAAAAATCACAGAGGCTATATGGGCTAGTGTTTTTAGTACCAAACAGTCGTCTGTAGACTACGAAAAGCAAAATGTCAAAAACAACCCAACTATGAACCCTCCAACCTACAATGGAAGGTACAATGGTACCATTGCGTCAAATAAAACTTGTGATAGTAGCTAACCAATAACTGATATGTTTTAAGGCCTACTCCAGGAGATGCCCAATGGTGCCTGGGTAACTAAGAACCTAAATCTGGTTAGCA
>JAQHUG010000112.1:6242069-6252290 GCA_028555095.1 Dicrostonyx torquatus
TAAACAAGGCCAAGTCAAAAGAAAACTACGCGCTGTAAGAGGCCAAATGTCTACCTATATTGTCAATTGATATACAAAAAGAAAAAAGAAAAAAATGGGCTCAGAAGTATCAATGGGTGATCCTATTTACAATGGTTGGAATGTTAGGCATTTCCTTTGGATGATCTGTTCCTGGGTAATCTCAATTCACTCATGGTCCTTCCTGCAGTCAGGTATTGCTTCAGGGTGAACTACTGAGACTCAGGCTTCCATTAAGCTCATCATGGCTGGCTGCTACACTACCCTTTATCATTCTTCTGATTATGCTATGTTTTATTTTGCCCCCTCCCCTGCCACCTTATTTTATTCCTTTGTGAGAGATCACCAAAATTGCTAAAGTTACTACCAATTAGGTCATGGTTCTCTACCAGGACCTGGATCCTAAAACACAGGTGACAAGTTTTCCAATGCTTGTGATGACATCTCTCCCTTGTAAAATAAAACAGGGGGAGATTTTGGGAGGCTGTGCTGGTCAGAGGTTGCAGTCTTCCATGGCCAAACAGCTTTCTTCAAACTTAACAACAGGAAGGAACTCCTAGCCAGTGAGGCTTCCTGCACTCTTCCTGCCCTTTTTGGAAGATGTCTCTAGGCTCCATGCCTGATTTATCTCAAGGATGACCCTTGGTGTAGTTTCCTGCAAATGCTCTTTCCCTGCTGACCTCATGCTAACTAAGTAACATGCTCTAGCTCTTTTCATAGGGCTATGCTGCCACTAACCCAGCTTTGTGAGAGGAGCGTGCTATTTGGTGCAAATTAGGTGATTCCCAGCTTAGGTCACCTATCTTTTATATTCCCCATAACTAGAATAAACATCTCACTGAACTCATCTCTGAGTGCTATCTCTTTTATATACGCAGCTGTCTGAACACTAGTTCCCCACATCTGCCCTCTCCACCCTCATGAAGTGTTGGCCAGCAATCACCAAGGAAGAAGGAGACCCACAGCTCACAGTTTTAGCAGCATGCAGGAAGACATCAAATTAGTGATAGCTTTAAAATCTCAAAGGACACCCTGAGTATTCAACCTCTTCAGGAAGGACACATCTAGACCTCCCTAAACAGTTCCACCAACTGGGAAACAAGTGTTTAAATGACAGAGCCTATGAGAGACATTCTCTTTCAAACCCAACAGTTGGTTGGTATATTTCTTTTATTTTATTTTGTTTGGCTTTTGTTTTCTAATGCTATCATTTAAAAAGTACCCACTACAGTAACATTTTAGCAGAGGTTCAACTATTAATAACTTGTAATTTCTAAACTCTAAGTGGGTCAGAAAGACACAGCAGACTAATGTTATCAATTCCCACTGGGAACACAGGTTGAAAAAATTAATAAGCACCCTTAAGATGGAGAACAAGGTGCAGGGGTGACTCTGCATGTAGTCATAAGAAAGAGTGTATGCATATTTTAGCTACTTGTCTGCAAAGTGAAGTCCCTGCTGCCTGGGAGGTTAAGAGGGGGCATGCCATCCAAGCCTTACTTTTGGTCTTCACATTCTCAATTAAGGTGTCAATGTGTTCCTCCTCTAGGGTGATGATCTTGCAAGTCAAATGTTCCCAGAGATTTGTATTTTGATCTGTAAAGAGACATGGTGAAATCACAAATTACGCATCATGTTGTAACCATGTACCTAAACACCATCAGTATACCCTCCTTTTGCTGTTGTTGTTGTTATTGCTGCTATTGTTGTTGAAGACAGGGACTCCCACTGTGGAACAGGCTAAACTTGAACTCCCATGCTCTTCCTTCCTTAGTCTGTCAAATGCTGATATCGACACACTGCACTCCGGCATCCTGATAAAATTCAGTGCCTTAATCCTTCTTTCCATTTACATCACAGACCTAGTGAAGAAATAAGGCAACATGGATTTCTCCACAGAAAGCCTTAATTACAGTTGGCATGGTCTCATTTCTGAGGCAAATATTTAGCTAATAGCTTAAATATCAAGAAGAGAGGCTTACGTGGATTAACTACAGAGTTGGATAAGAAAGTAATAGAACTTTTAAGCCCCAAACAATTGACTTGCTACCTGACAGTACTTGAACCTGGAGGTGTTTCATTGACCTGCGTTCATTCTCAACCAGTCTGAAAGTTTATTTAGATCATAAAAGCCAGAAATAAATTCTGTAATTGCTGAAACAAAAATTAATAAACACTGACAGAAACTAAGGTAGACAATTTTTTTTATAAAGACAGAGTCTCACTGTATAGGACAAACTAATTTCAAAATTGATATTCTCTTTCCTTGGCTTTCTGAGTGCTAGAAATACATGTATGCACCAGAGGAGGATAGATTTTATTGTTACTGTACAATGTGCTATTATAAGAAGGAAAAGATGTTACTGAATGAAGATCCTCAGTCATTGGAGAGAAAATTCAAAGATGGGTATTTTGCAGAAACAGGTGTTTTAGACCAAAGTAAAGTTCTACTTTCAATCCCTGCCTAGGGGTGCTTGGAGTCTGTTTTTTTTTTTTTAATTGAGGTATATAGATGTGCATAAATATTTTCAAGGAATTTGGAAATTTCCTAGTCTATGGATCAGGTATCCTTCTAGCACATTGGGTGGGTAGTTTCTGAACTTGTATGGTCTCAACTGAAACTGTGGAGGAAGTGCTTGTGCAGACAATGTGCTCAAATGCAGTGCACACCACAGATGTATTTACGAACTCAGAGGTCATCACAGGTGCCAATTATTTCCTAACTTCTTTTCTGACCCCTGTATTAAAGTGAACTCAATCTCACCTAACATCCATCAGCACAGAAGTAAATTAGCATATTAAGGGCCTATAGGGAGATTAGGAAGAGTGTGTGTGTGTGGGGGGGGAATATATAGAATCAACAAAGAGAAAATGATAAGAGGGCAGAATGGTTACTAATGAAATCATTTCAGGTCTCCATAAGTAACACTGATCCAAGTTTAGCTCTGAATTCAAAGGAAGCTGGGAAACAAGGGTCCTTTTCACAGATGTGGGCTGGGCAAACTGATCTCTTCACATAGCCCTAAGTTTCTCAAGCAAGCACTTTAAGGTGGCTTTGAAGATGGCAATGGTCTTTATCCACGATGCCAATCCCTCTGAGAGCAATTATTGCACTGTCAACAGCGGCAGATATCAAGGTGCAACTCTACTCTCTCTCCCACAACAGTCTTCTGGGGAATTTTGCTTACCTGTTATGGACGTTGACTTTGGTAAAACTGAACCCATGACTGTTCTATGGGAAAGAATATCAGTATGATCCAGTATTAAAGTAGGAGGTGATTAAACATAGAACTTACAAGGAGAGATAAGGCACATGGAGATCATAGGTGTGAACTTTTAAACAACAGGTTTACTTAAGGTTTAGAAGCATATGTATCGTGTTGGTGACTCTCAAGTTGCATCTCAAAAGATTACTAGGAAGCTCTTGTCTTCTTTTTCTTTCATATTCATAAGTGAGATTCTAGGGTGACCCTGGAGGTGCACTGAATGGTATTATAGTCTAAAAGTAACAGCCTTTGGGGATAAGAAATGAGTTAGATCACATCTTCTAACTGTAAGGGAGATTTCTGATGAGAAGCCTAGAAAATTGCAGGTTTACAGGCTAAAGCAAAAGTTGCCAAGATGGAACTCTTGACTCTCAGTTGGTGAGAGGCTTCAGCCACACTCCTGAGGAAGGCCTCCTTTTCATACATTTTTTTCTATCCTGCCTTCAAGATACACTTCAAGAGCACTATGGGCTCCACTCTTGACAGAAATCTTTGGCGGCCACTCTAAGCATTCTAAAGAAATATTGGAAATGGACAGAGAACTGTAACTCTAATTCTCATGGAGATGTTCTCTTTGTATAACTGTGGCCCTCCCATTACACAATCAGCTAACAGGGGAAGGTCTGGAGAATGAATCTCAAGTAAAAATAGATGAAGAAACTGCATCTGTCTCAAAGGTCCACACACTACTTGTCATATGGGCTGAATAAGATACAGTGATGATGGAGACAATGTTATGGGTTGAGAGTCAAAATTATCTGGAACTCTCATGGAGCTTCTCAATTGACACCTGCTATTTCTGTGTCTAAGCTAATATTCTCATGCCATTTAGATAAAACTCTTGGGAAATACAGTTAGGTTCCACAGTATCCAACTCATCTCTACCAAGCCAAATGTTGACTGACCTAAGATAATGTCTGACACCTGCAGAAAGGAGACCTATGCCTTGCTGCAGCCAACCTATCTGAGGTTCTCACTAACATAACTAGCCACTATGCTAAACCATTCATTTCTTTTGTATGGTGAAAATGTAAGTACACATAATTTTTTCTGTTGTCACTAAGCCAGGCACCTTTTGGGACAAACTTTTAATTGTTAACATACTTTAAAAGTATCCTCCTTTTTGTTTGTGTTTTGTTGTTGTTTGTCAGTTAAAATATTTTAGAGTAAGCTAATCATGAGAGTCATTCTTGTCTTTATGATTCATAGCGAGTGTGTCAAAATTGTCCTTTCTTGCCTGGTTAGCCTTTGATAAATATGTTCTGTGATCTTGAGTTTACTGGATTCATTTCTTTATTGTTTTATGCTAGTATGCTAAGTAGAGGGAGATGAAGGAGATGCAGTCAGGTGGGGAGGTCACCTATAACCAAGTGTGTACAAGGATTGTGTTTTATACAATCTGAAGTTGTACACAGTCCCCTCTGGCTTCCTGTGTAAGTGTGATCACATGTTCCTACCTGAGCTCCCACTATTGTCATCTGCCATGATGTATCCTAGCCACACAGCCCCTATCAGAATTAAGCCAAAGTAGTGTGCATCCATTTGAGTCTCCACAACAGAAAGATAAATAAACCTCTTGTCTTTATAAAGTTGGCTCCCTCTAGTGATTTTATGGAATGAAGAACAAACTAATAATTCTTTATTGCAGAATCTTCTTCTTTCTCTTTCTTTGAGAAACCACACTACCTAAAGTTTATATTTCTGTCTTTTCCTATGTTTTCCTGGGTCCATTCACTCCCTGTTCTATCATTCCTGAAAGATAGAACTGGATAACAACTGTTAACGAGAGTTGCTCGACTTCATGAGAACTGAGTGAAACGCTCAGAGCAATCTACCACTCTCAGCACTTCTCCCAATCTGCACAGAGGGAAATCCTTACAGATATTTCTACCAAGGACTACCAAATGAAGTGATAGAACAAGGAATAACTACTTTCCCATACCAACCAAAAGGAAAAAAAGAGCCTGCTGGCCTTTTAGTATCAGGTTGCATCTTTATAAACCAGTATTATTTTTAGTATTTCTGAAGAAAAAAAATAGTTTTTTTAGAAATCCTAAATGGATTGGATTAAGCCCAAGAAAGTCTCAAAGAGTTTTGACCACAGAAAGGATGGATAGTTCTGCAATTCTCAAAGAAATTATAACCTCAGATTCTGGGAGGAAGGCCAACATTTCACAGGGATACAATACAAAGCACCAACCCAACCTACGCTAAGCAAATAATAATTCACTACGAAGAAGAAAAAACAACTTGCTGGAATAACGAATTTCATTTCTACTTTCCCACCCCATATGAAGAGAGCAGAAAAAGGAGATAATCTTCCAGGGTTTTCAAAATGTATGAAGATATAGACCCAGACATGAACCACTTCTTCAGGGGGGACCCACCTCCTTTCCTCCTTCCATCCATATCCTCCCACTAGTAGTACCATATGATAAAATTTAGAAGAATCATCCATTTGTTGGATCAGAGGCCTTAAGATCTAACGTTCACTAAAAGAACCATCACAGACCCCTAGAAGATTCTCAATTCAATCAAGGTGATGATGAAACTTTCCAGAGGTTACAACCTCATATTCAGTATATGCCTCTTCCAAAAAAGAGAGAAAAACTAAGAAGCACCAGATGGAGAGCCTCAATTCCAATCCATAGATATGATATGCTTTGGATGCTGTGCTATTACCACTATCTTTATCCACACAAAATGAGAGTGGTCTGTGTTAGCTGCTCCACTCTCTTCTGCTAGTCTACAAGGGGGAAAGCAAGGGATACCGAAGGAATGCAGCAGAATTTAAAATACTTTGAATCAAGGGGAATGGAAAGACACCCAATTAAACACTCTTGGAGGCTTGGATGCTGCTCACTTGTGTAGAAAGCATTCCACATACAAACAAAGTCCTGGATTTTGTCCCTAACACTACATAAATAGGACACGGTAGTGTGCACCTATACTCTCACCACTTGAGAGGTAAAGGTAGAAGAATCAGAAGTTTAAGGTCATTATCAGCCATAGTTCAACTTCAAGGCCAGCCTAGGATACATGAGATCAAATACATATATGTACACATATATATGCAAATATATATTTATATATATAAACTTTGAATATGAAAATTTTGATAATTAGTATTCATCACCATACATGTTATATATCATTTATTTATATACCCATAATCACTGTATCTTATATTATGAAACTATAAAATAAAAAATATACAAAGATATTCCTTGCTACAGCTTGAATATATATCCCAAATGTGGTATATTAGAAACTAAATCTCTCCTGCAACTGCATTAGGAAATCAAACCTCTTAGGAAGAATTTGTACCATGAGAGCTCTGCTCACATGTACGAATTCATGTTACTACATGACAAGTCAACAGCAATGAATTCTCTGGTCTGCTCTTCTGTCAGGTGAAAAGAAATGTTATGCACCTTTAACGGATGCAAGGCTCAAGGCACAATCTAGGATATTGAGGACAATGACCTCATAGACACTAACGCTGTCAGCCTTGTGCTTTCCAGCCTCTGAATAGGAAACACCTATTCAGTTCTTGTAAATGACTCATGCTACAGTGTTTCTTTACAGCACCTCATGACTGACTGAAACACTCTACCAGGTACTCTCTGGGGAGCAGCAGAGAATGTGGTGGATATAGTGGAAGCATTTCCTCTGGGGTATTGTTTTTGTTTACTAAATCAGGACAGAGGTTACAATCACACAAATGTGCACACACGCATGCACACATACACACAGACACACAGAAGCACACACACACACACACACACACACACACACACACACACACACACCACACATGCACAAACTCTGGAGTATGTTCATGTGTCTCAGCCTGCAAAACATTCTACATCCATGATCTCAGAGATTCCTAGGGAAGGCTAATCAACCTCCTCAGCCCAGTATTTGTTGGGAGGGAAGATGAGGTTCAGAGCGCAATCTAGCTGCCAGAAAGTAACAGAGGTACATTTAGGTCCCGACCCTCCCTCCAGTTCCCCATCTCACATTCCAGCTCTAATATCCTGAAATTGATAACTTTAACAACTTTAGTCCCTCTTCCTGTGGTCCTTATTTCCTTCATGTCTGCATGATAAAAGGGAGGATATCTTAAAACATGGTCAGCTTCCATCTTTATGTTGAGCGACTTCTACTGTGTTTTTATTTCATAATTCAGATACAACTATTGAATAACTGCCATAGGATGCCTTGGTACACTGTGTTAGGCTGATTTTGTTGTTATCACAATTTATAAGAAGATTAGTGGCTTATAGAAATTTTGTGGCCAGAAATTTAACATCCTGTCATGGGAATTACCAGGGCCACCCTCCCTCTGGGGCTCAAAAAGAGAACATTTCTCCACTTGTGCTGGTTCCTGGTAGCCCATGTTTTCTTTCAATTGCAACTGAAACCCTCAGATTTATACCTGAGTCTTTACTTGTTTTCTGTGTCAAATCTGCAGTGTGCTCAAAGGACATTATGATTACACCTAGGCACCATTTAGGTAAGTCACAATGTTTAAGCCCTCAACTGAAATCAATTTTTAAACTCTGTAAAGCATTTTCACAGGTTCTGGGCATTAAGTCTGGATATCTTTGAAGATAATGGCTTACCAAATTGCAAACAATCAAATAGCAGGAAGTCTGAGATAAAGCTCATAGATAATTTTCCTCTATTGTTCTGTAGGACAAGACAAATGGATTATAGCAAGTCCAGGTGAACCATGTTATAAACCCCAAGTATTGAAAAGAAGTAATAGAAAGGCATATATCCTAAAACCCAGAGTTTATAGATGAAAAACATAAATGAAATACTAGTAAATTCCATTTTATAGGAAGTTTGTTAGGATTATATGCAGTAATAATAAAATTGGCCTCGTTGCAGTCATCATGAGAATGGAAAAGAATAGAGTTACATCCAGCATCCTTTATGCATGTCAGTCATCTTGAACTTCTATAAATACTACTTTGTTGGTATTAGTTATCATAATTGGTTTAAGGCCAGGATATTGAAATGACTTTCTCATCACAAACTAAACAATAAAACAGCCAGAACTAACTATCTGAACTTTTGAATTTTCAATGCGATACATTTTCCCACATAAAAGTGTCCCTAAAACCAGAAATTAAGAACATACTTTTTATGACATGTATCTATTTTTTGTTTCCATCACTAGGGTGATCCCAAGAGACATCACCCTTTTTTACCTACTTCTTAGTCTGAATGTATAATTATCATCATTCTAGATCATTTACTTTCCAAAAAATCTCAAGTAATAATATTACTACCGATTCAATAACACCAATTTTATTCTAACAACTGTTCTAAGGGATAGATGTATATGTGCATGTGTATACCCATAAATGTGCATACATGTAAATACACACTAAAACATTCATGGATATATAAACAGATAAGGTTTTCTATAGATGGAGGCAGTAAAGTAATCCCACAATAGCCCAGAACTGAGTATAATAAAGGGTTATTTATTTAGAGGTAGACTCACTGATCAAAAGTCCTCTGCATGAGTGTGAAACATGAACCAAATCCAGCATCTGAGAGAGAGCACAAGCTTTACAGGTGCATTTATAGTATTAGAGACCAAGAGGGCTGGGATCATAAAGGCTATTGGGTGAAGGAGTTACCACAGCAACTACCTCTTTTGTCTAAATAAAAGCGTTCTAAGCCTAATACAAAGCTGTATACAATAAAAGCAAATATCAAGTATAAAAATTAGAATTAAAAATTAGAATTACAAGCACAAACAATATCAAGCAAGAAACATAAGCTAAATGTTATAATAATTATCCTATCCTAAGGTATCTAAGTCCTGAATTAGAAATGGCTAGGCTACTTCATGAGAGAAAAGTAATCGTGACTATCCAGTCTTCAACCTTATCAAAGACCTGAGAAGGGAAAAATGTTACTTGAGTAAACAGAAAGTGCAATCAAGAAACTTCCAAAATGTGCAATAAATGACAGAGACAGCTAGATACCTGGGAAATCACCCAAAGTCTCATTTGCAACTTTGGAGCAACCAACTTTGCATAAGGCCTAGAGTAACTGACAGATCATTTTCAGAGGCAGGAAGAATTTGAAAACTGTCTTACCCTGTTTTGGCAAGTTTTGGTTGTCTTTTTTCTTGTATCCTGCTTGTGCTGTCCAGACACCATGCATTTTATCAGTGATCGAGGCATAGGCAGTTCATTGCTCAAAGGTCAGTTTTGCCAAGAAGAAAACAAGCTCTAAGTGGCGTGTCCTCAGAGCCCAACACTCTCTCAGGAATAGACTGCTGTAATAAAAAACCACATGGACTTGGTATAAACACAGATATGATGATTAATGAAATTGAAGACCCAGACATAAATCAGTACACATGATTTTTTTTTTATGAAGAAGCCAAAAATATAAGCTGGAAAAAAGACAGCATCTTCAACAAATGGTACTAATCAAACTGGGTAGCTGCATGTAGAATAATGCAAACAGATCCATACTTACCACAATGCACAAAACCCAAGTCCCAGTGGATCAAAGACCTCAACATAAAACCAACTACTTTGAATGTAGGGTAAAAGTTCTGATCTCATTTTTGGGTTTGAAAACCTACCAAAATCCACCAGCCCATGAGCTGTAACACTTACACTGATGTCATGACAGAGATAAGCTGTCCTGGTGCCTGTGCTCCTCTTTGAGGTCTGAATTTCATTGTGTCCCTATTCTTCATCTACAGTCTACTTTCAACAGCTTCACCTTCTGGCTCACTAATTGTTCAGCAACCCATCCACCAGAGGCATTTAGGCGTGTTTCCCCTTTGGTCTGTGTAAGGCTTCCCCAAGTTCAAGAAAGTGACTGTTGAGCATCTGGCACCCCTCTGGTACTTTTGGAAGCAGAGGTACCCAGCCATGGTCTTTAGGTCTAGAGC
>JAQHUG010000112.1:6267208-6277212 GCA_028555095.1 Dicrostonyx torquatus
TATTTACCATTGTCACTTTACCACTTTACCAGTAGTAGAGGAAGTATGAGTATCCTGATCTTCTGCAAATTATATAGAAGTCAGGCATTGCTATTTTATCAAAAACATTGCTCTTCACGAAAGTCAAAGAAGGAAAATATGGAGCCAAATAGACAAATTTGTCATGATCATAGCTTAGAAGACTGTGGAGCATTAATGGTAAGTGAGTGAACAGGGGATCCAGATTTCTGTTTTGAAGATGGAGACTGTAAACCATGAACACACAGGATATTCTCTTTGCCAGAGCTAAAGATGTATTAGATGAACCCAGTTGGATATGCAGCTCACACCAGCTGCACTAGAATCTCTCAGTCTAAAGGAAACATTTAATTTGCCATCACAGAAGTGTGTGTGTGTTGCGGGGGGGGGGAGGCAAATGTCAATGAAGAAAAAGGCTTTGGGTCCTCTGGAGTTGGAACTATGAATAATTGGGAACCATCCAATGATGGGATGTTTGGGAACCAAACTCAGATCTGAAGAATAAAACATGCTCTTAACCCTGGCAAGTTTCTGAAGAGAACAGAACCCAATTCAGCACACATGTACAGAAGGCTCCCGCAGATTCAGTTTGGATTATTATTAGTTAAATTTATTCATACTGCTAGCAGGACAGCAGTCTCTGAGCCAAGGTAGAGACTGCCATGTGAATAGGGCATGGCATTTTAAGGGGAAACCACAAGGAGTTCTTGAGTAGCTACACAAGAAAACATAGAGCTTTTTTGTGCTGGCAGGATTAGGTAGTTAGGGAGACCTCAACATAGTCTTGAAATGTCTGCTTAAGCAAGTTACAGGAACCAAAAAAGAAATAGTCATAATGTTACAGAGTAGATGGTCGCAGATGTCTATTTCTGGATGAGGTCACTGAGTCAGGGTTACTGAGAACTTATCTTCCATGGACTAGAATCAGAGACAAACTGCTAGTGGGTACAAAGAAGGATTTCTAAGATAATACGGAGGGGTTTTTTTTTTCCCAATATAGGACCTACAAGTGCAACATAGGAGAATTTTTCTGGGGGCTGGAGAGATAGTTTGTTGGATAAGAACACTGTTCCAGATGATCCAGGTTTAAATCCCAGCACCCATGTTGTAGCTCACAACCATCTGAACTTTAGTTCTAGGGATCCAAGGTCCTTTCCTGGTCTCTGTAGGCACTAGGCATGAACATGTTGCATAGACATATATACAGACTATTCACCTACCCACAAAAAGGTGTATTTCCTGCATTTGCACAAACAGTAGTGTGCTCCTCCCAACCCAGTTATAACAATGCAGCTCATGGGGGCTGGAATGGTCTGTCCTGTCCCTTTAAAAGACAAACCCGTTCACTCCCTCCCACCTCCAGTTCACTGAGGCAGGCAGATCTTCCATCCTGCTTATAGCCCAAGTTTCTTTCTTTCCTTCTCTCTCCCATAGAGGCAGCTTCGTGCCCTTCTCCCCACTTCTCTCCTCCCCCCATTTCTCTCTCTGTTCTTCCCCCTTCTCCCCTTATTCCCCTCCCCTTCCCCTCCATAACCCACTAAATAAATATCCAACCTTACTCTGCATGGTATGCCTATACATCTGTTTCTCACCCGCCGTGGCTGCGGCTCCTCATGGGACTGGCTGCTCCATCTTCATCTCTCATCTGCCATACAGCTCCCTGCCTAGGACTAGCTGCCATTTGTGGCCTGCCTTGGTCTCAGAACCTACTGCCCATTACAGGGGCAGCTTCCGTAGGCTTTTCTGCTTTTATACACACAATTCCCTCTATTTGGAATCTACTCTTTCAATAGTTAATATTTATTTTTCTCTTAACCCCAGTTACCCTGTAAATCCTCAATTCTTCATGTCAGATTTCAATATGTCTTTCTTTGTACTCTTGTAGCCAGGATTCAATGAATACCGAAGGCAGAGGTTTTTGTCAGATCAATGGTTCCTCAATAACCACACAGAGAATTGTTATTCAATATAAATGCTTGGCTGGTAGTTTAGACGTGTAATAACTAGCTCTTACCACCTAAATTAATTCATATTTCTTATTTATGCTCTATCATGTGGTGGTACCTTTCTTCAGGCCAGCATGTTTATCCATCTTCTTTGTGCATTTCCTGGCAACTTTCCTCTCCTTCTTTCCTGTACTCTCTTTTTATTGCAAGTCCCGTCTAACTTCTACTTCCCAGGTATCGATCATTAAATTTTTCATTAGACCAATGAGAGCAACAGATATTCACAGTGAACAAAGACCATTCCACAGCAGAAAACCTTAGCTGTTTATATATCCATGTATGCTTTTGTGTGTATATACATGTGTATTTACACATGTGTGCAAATTTATGGCTATACACATGCACATATGCATCTATCCCTTAGAACAGTTGCTAGAATATGATTAGTGTTAATGAATTGGTAGTGATATTGTTAACTGAGATCTTTTGGAAAGTAAATGATCTAGAATAATGGTGATTATGCATTTTGATAAGGAGGTAGGTGGCAAAGTAGGACACCTCTTAGGATCACTCTAGTGATGGTGAGAGAAGATAGAGACATGTTACAACAAGATGATATGTTCTGAGTTTCTAGTTTTAGGGACACTTTGTTATGTAGGAAAATGTACTGCATTGAGAATTCAGAAATTCAGAGAGTTAGTTCTGGTTGTTTTACCTTTTAGCTTGTGTTGAAAAAGTCATTTCAACATCCTGGCCTGGTACCAATTATAATAATCAATACCAACAAGGGAACATTTACAGAAGCTCAAGATGACCGAAGTGCATAAAGGATGCTGGACATAATTTTATTCTTTTCCATTCCTATAATGACTGCAACGAGGCCAATGATGATATTATTGAATATAATCCTAATGAACTACATATAGCATGGAATTTAATAGTATTTCATTTATGTTTTCATCTGTAAACTGTGGATGTTAGATAGATGACTTTCTCTAGCTTCTTTTCAACACTTGGGATTTATAACATGGTCCATCTGGAATTTCTATAATTCATTTGTCTTTTCCTGTAGAACAATAGAAGAAAATTATCATGAGTTTATCTTGGACTTTCCAAGTTATTTGATTGTTAGCAATTGGCTAAGTCATTATCTTCAAAAATATTCAGACCTAATGCCCAGAATATGTGGTAGTAACTTAGGGAGTTTAAAGATGTAATTTCAATTAAGGGTCTTGAGATGGGAAAAACATTGTGTTTTACCTAGGTGTTTCCTGAGTGTAACCACAGCATCCTTCAAACCAGGCTGAAGATTTGACAGAGCAAACAAAAAACTCAGGCAGAAATTTGGGGGTTTCTGTTACAATTGAAAGAAAGCATGGAGCCACCAGGAACCAGAACAAGTGAAGAAATGTTTTCTACTTGAATCCCAGAGGGAGGATAGCCCTGGTAATACCCATGACAGGATGTCAAATTTCTGGCCACAGAATTTCTATGAGCCACTAATCTTATAAATTGTGATAGCAACAAAATCTAATACAGTGTCCCCAGGCATCTTATATCAGTTATCCAATAATTGCATGTGAATTACAAAATAAAAGCACAGGAGAAGCTGCTCAACACAAAAATGGAAGCTGACAATGTTGTAAAATATCTTCACTTTTATCATGCAAATCTGAAGGAAATAGGGACCACAGGAAGAAGGACCAAAGTTGTTATTGTTATCAATTTCAGGATGTTAGAGCTGGAATGTGAGACTGGGAGCTCGGGGGTCAGGACTTAAATGTACCTCTGCTCTGTTATGGCTGATAGACTTTAGGAAGGTCTGGATGGAGCTCTGCACCTCCTTCCCATTTCCTCTGGCTCCTGAAAAACTGGGCTGAGGATGATAATTATCCTCCCCTAGGGGTCTCTGATGTCATGGGTGTGGAATGTTTTTCAGGCAGAGAGACACGTAAGTATACTCTAGGGTGTGTGTGCGTGCACATGTGCACGTGTTTGTGCTTGTAACCTCTGTCCTGATTTCTTAAACAAAAGCAGTACCTGAAAGAAAATGCCTCCTCTGCATCCACTTTCTCTGTGGCTCCTCCAGGATAAAAGCCTTCACCACCTGGTGGAGTGTTTCAGTCAGTCATGTGCTGCTGGAAAGGAACATTGCAGCTTGAGTCATGTTTAACAAGCTGAATAGTTGTTTCCTATTCAGAGGCTGGAAAGTCCAAGAACTAGGTGTTAGCTGGGTTATTGTCTAGTGAGGGCCTGGTCTCTCTACTTCCAAGACTGTGTCTTGAACCTTGCATCCCTTAGAGGTGAGTAACACTGTTTTTACAGATGAGAGAGGTCATTGTTGGCTGTAGCAAGGCAGGGGGCACTTTTCAGAAGGTATCAAATATTATCTTAGGACAGTCTACTTTTGGATTGGTACAGATGAGGTGGATACTGTGGAACCTAACTGTATTTTCCAAGAGTTTTATCTGATTGAAGTGAGAATGTTAGCTTAGATACAGAGACAGCAAGAATCCATTGAGAGGATCTACGGGAGCTCTAGGTAATTTGGGCTCTCAACCCATAACATTGTCCTCATCATCACAGTGTCTTACTCAGCTCAAATGACAAATAGTATCTGGGGCCTTTGACACAGATACAGCTTCTTCATCTAGTTTCATATGTGAGATTCATTCTGTCCCCTGTTTGCTGAGTGGGCAATGGGAGAGCCACAGTCACACCAAGGGAACATCTCCAGGAGAATTAATAGTCCACTGGCCATTTCCAATATTTCTTTAGAATGCTTAGAGTGGCCGCAAAAAATTTCTGTCAAGAGTGGAGCCCATAGTGTTCTTGAAGTGTATCTTGAAGGCAGGATAGAAAGAAAAATATGGGTAAGAGAAGGAAAAGGAGGCCTTATCCAGAAGTGTGGCTGAAGGCCCTCGCCAGCAGAGAGTTGAGAGCTCCAACTTGGCAAGATTTGCTTAAGGCTATAAACCTGCAATTTTCTAGGCTTCTCATCAGAAACATCCCTTATAGTTAGAAGACATGATATAACTCCTTTGTTATCCCCAATGTCTCTTACTTTTAGACTATAATACCATTCAGTACACCTCCAGAGTCACCCTAGAATCTCACTTATGAAAATGAAAGAAAAAGAAGACAAAAGTTTTCTAGTAATCTTTTGAGATGCAACTTGAGAGTCATCAACATGGTACATATGGTTCTAAACCTGAAGTAAATGTGTTCTTTAAAAGTCCACACCTATGCTTTCCATGTGCCTTATCCCTACCCATAATTTCTATGTTTAATCACCTCCTACTTCACCTAAAACGAGATCATACTGATATTCTTTCCTTTAATCAGTCTAGCCATGGGTCCAGTTTCATCAAAGTCAATGTCCATAACAGGTAAGCAGAATTCCCCAGAAGACTGTTGTGGGAGAGAGAGTAGAGTCGCACCTTGATATCTGCTGCTGTTGACAGTGCAATCATTGCTCTCAGAGGGATTGGCATCATGGATAAAGACCATTGCCATCTTCAAGGCCACCTTAAAGTGCTTGCTTGAGAAACTTAGGGTTATGGGAAGAGATCAGTTTGCCCAGCCCACATCTGTGAAAAGGACCCTTGTTTCCCAGCCTCCTTTGAATTCAGAGCTACACTTGGATCAGTGTTAGTTATGGAGACCTGAAATGATTTCCTTAGTAACCATTCTGCCCTCTTGTTATTTTCGCTTTGTTGATTCTATGTAAACCCCCCCCCCACTCTTCCTAATTCCCCTATAGGCCCTTAAAATGCTGAGTCACTTCTGTGCTGATGGAAGTTGGGTGAGATTGAGTTCAGTTTGATACAGGGGTCAGAAAAGAAGTTAGGAAATAATTGACAGTGATGACCTCTGAGTTCATAAATACATCTGTGGTGTGCACTGCATTTGAGCACATTGTCTGCACAAGCACTTCCTCCACAGTTTCTGTCGGGACCATACAAGTTCAGAAACTACCCACCCAATGTACTAGAAGGATACCTGAGTCATGGGCTGGGAGAATTCCTCCAAATTCCATGAAAATCTTTGTATGCATGTATATATCTCAATAAAAATCCCAGACTCCAAGCACCCCTAGACAGGGATTGAAAGTCGACCTAAACAAGGATCTTTATTCAGTACATCTTTTTCTTATTACAATGACACATTGTTGATTAAAATAGAATATATTTTATTCTATAATATCCTAAAGTTGGATTAGTCTGGTACATAGATCTATTGCCAGCACTCAAAAAGCAGAGGCAGGATGATCTCAATTTTGAGATCAGCCTGTACTATACAGTGAGACCCTATTGTTTTAAGAATAATTGTCTATATTAGATTGTGTCAGGCTTTATTAATTTTTGTTTCAGCAGTCACAGAATTTACTTCTGGATTTCATGATATAATTAAGTTTTCAGACTGGTTGAGAATGAAGGCAGATCAGTGAGACACCTCAAGGATCTAGCACTGTCAGGCAGAAAATTATTTATTTGGCATTTTAAAGTTCTGTTGTTTTCTTATCAGTCTCTCAGGTAAATCCACATAATCATCTATTCTTGATGTTTAAGCTATCAGCTAAATATTTGCCTCAGAAAGGAGACCATGTCAAATGTAAATGCTCTCCTAAGGCCTTCTGTTGAGAAATAATAGTTGCCTTGGTTTCAGGCAAGGTCTGTGAAGTAAGTGGAAGGATGGGTGAAGGTACTGAATTTTAATTTGGATGCCATCTTGCAGTCTGTCAATATCAGCACATGAAAGAGTATAAAAGGAAGATAATGGGTGTTTGAGGCTAGTCTGGGCTACAGTGGGATAGCCTGTCTCAAACAACAATAGCAGCAACAACAAATAAAACAGAGGGTATATGATGGTGTCTAAATAGTGTGACTCGGTGGGCAATTCATTATTTCATCATGTCTCTTCACAGATCAAAATACAGATCTTTGGGAACATTTGACTGATAAGATAACCACCCTAGAGGCTGAACACATTGACACTTTCATTGAGAGTGTGAAGGCCAAGAATAAGGCAAGAAGGGTATGCCCCCTTCTTTACCCCCCAGACTGCAGGGCCTTCACTTTGCAGACAAGTAATTAGAATATGAATATACTCATTTCTTATACAACATACATAGTCAGTCCTGCACCCTGTCCTTCATCTTAAGGGTGCTTATAAATTTTTCAGCTAGCATTCCCTTGTAGTCATTGATAGCATTAGTCTGCTGTGTGACTTTCTGTCCCAGTTAAAGTTTAGAAATTTCGGCCGGGCAGTGGTGGCGCATGCCTTTAATCCCAGCACTCGGGAGGCAGAGGCAGGCAGATCTTTGTGAGTTCGAGACCAGCCTGGTCTACAAGAACTAGTTCCAACGCAGGCTCCAAAGCCACAGGGAAACCCTGTCTCGAAAAACCAAAAAAAAAAAAAGTTTAGAAATTGCAAGCTAATTATAGTTGAACCTCTGTTAAAAATGTTGCTAAAGTGTTTTTTTATGGTAGCATTAAAAAACAAAAGCCAAATACAACAAAGTAGAAAATTCTACCAATCACCTGTGGGGTTTGAATGAGAATGTTTTTCACAGACCCTTGCATTTGAACACATTTCCCAGGGGGTGGCACTGTTTGGGGAGGTCTAAGAGATGTGGCCTTCCTGAGGAAGTAGAATACTAGGGCTAGCCTTGGAGGTTTCAAAGCCATCCCTACTTTGCTGTCTTCCTGCATATAGATAAAAATGTGAGCTATGCATCTCCTTCTTCTTCAGGGATTATTGGCCAACACTCCAGGAGAGTGGTGGCAGCAGAAATGGAGAACAGAGTTCAGCTGTGGATACAACAGAGAAGGAAGGACCTCAGGGATATGACTTCAAAAACTCAGCTTTATTCTAGATATGGGGAAAAAAGGAGTGGCGATCTTAGCTGGGAAATCACCTATTTGAATTAAACAGCATGCTCCTATCATAAAGCTGGGTTAGTTGCAGCACACTCCTGTGAAGCTAGCTAGAGCATGTTACTTAAGTTCCATGTGTTCAGCAGGGGAAGAGCATTTACAGGGAACTTATATTAAGGGTCATCCTTGAGATAAGGCAGGCATGAAGCCTAGAGATATCCTCCAAATAAGGGAAGGTAGAGAGCAGGGTGTCTCACTGGGTGGGCATCATTCCTGTTGCCAAGTGTGGAGAAAGCAGTCTGGCCACGGTAGACTGTAACCTCTGACCAGCAGGACCTTCCAACATATATCCCCTGTTTTATTTTATGATGGAGAGGTGTAATACTAACCCTTGAAGAACCTGTCATCTGTGTTGAAAGGTTCAGGGCCTGGTAGAGAACCATGAATTGATTGGTGGAAATTTGTAGCAATTTTGGTGGTCTGCTGCCAGAGGAACTGAATAAGGCAGAGGGTAAAATAAAACATAGCACAATCAGAGAACTGATAAAGGGTAGGAGCCAGGAAAACATGACGATATTAAAAAAAGCTAAGTGACTCTATAGGCTGGATTTTTGAGAGCAGATCTTTGTGGAGATTGTTTTGGGGGTTATTGATTTTAGTTTCAACCATAATTGATTCGTCTACATAAAAACAACTTTCTTCCCCCAATACCAAACAATTATTAGATGTCCATCAGTTATTAGATCCAATGTTCTTCTGTATTGAAGCACAACCCCACTGAGAGAGCTATCATTGGAGGGATTCAAGGCCATCTGTTGTGGATGCCATTGCCCGATTGACACTGTCTCTTATGTCTCCAGCCAGATGATGTGTCTGAATGATGGCAGTTACTCCAGCCACAGAAGATCCAAGGGAGATGACAAGTCCTGTTACTGCAGTAGAGGAAGGACTATCTATGTCTTTGGATTGTAGCTGGAGTGCTGTTTCTTACTTCTCATGTAGATAGACCTGGGGGATAATCACAACAGGGTGCAAAACCCGGTCAGGGGAGTATCTGTGAGAAAGTAAAGTTAAAAAATTAGCTTAAAAAGTTTAATAATGACTGAGATGGAATTTGGTCAGGACCATCATCTGGAAACTCTCCAGCTGTGTAGCCTTGAAATGTGTTGTTTGGGCTTATATGAATAAAACTTATAGGCTAATGTACCTTTTTTTGAGACTTTATTGTTATTTTTAAGAACTACTGTTTCAGGAACCCCAGGAATATACCTAGCCTTTGGGTTGGTGGTGCTCACAGCTTAATTTTGGGTTTAACAATTAACTTGTATCGTGTGTCAAATCCTTGGCTCTATGATGGCTGCCATTTTATATTATGATCTGATAACCTAATTAATTAGCTTAATGGTACTCAGATAAGAATTATCATCTAGTGATTATATCAGTGATGTAAAAGCCAACAGTAATTGACAGAAGACAGAAGGATCAAGGGCTCTGTGATGGATAATATCTCTTTGTTCTTTAAAAAACAGGCCACGTGTTCTATCATATTATAGAACCATTTTAATTTATGAATTTACCTATTAATAAATCTGAGCCCATTTTTTTGTATATCAATTGGCATTATAGGTAGCCATTTGGTCGCCTATGTAAGGGGGTTTTCTTTTGCCTTGGCTTGTTTACCAACTATTAAGGGGCAGTAACAGCTTCCAGCTGAACTGGGGTATGGGTTGTCAAGGCCCAGGAAGGCTGAAGGGCTAGTTAAAGTCTGGGCAGTAGGGCATTTTTCAGAAATGTCTGATTAACTGTTCCAGGTATTTCATGGACTGGTTCATGTTAGTTTTCAGCAAGTCCAGAACGCAGCAGTTTGTCGTTTGCAGGTCCCTGGATGTTGATTGTCAGCCAAGTGGAAACCAGGTGAGATAGAGACTGGATAGAAATGTCTTTAATTCTATATTTAGATGAGAAACACCTTCAGATCTATATTTAGAGCACAACCAATGGAAACTTAAAATCGTGAGCGTGTGACAAAACAGTAAGTAGTCTGTATTTTGAGAACTAAGTTAATAGCTTGTCAGAATTCCACTGACTAATGTTAAAACTCTGGAAATTTGAAATCTTAATGTAACAATAACATAGAAGGGGCAAGAAATCCAAAACATTT
>JAQHUG010000112.1:6309726-6322694 GCA_028555095.1 Dicrostonyx torquatus
AGACAATGTGTATCTGTATTTGGTGGAGTGGTTGAGAAGCAGGATTCCTGCCTCCAGGTGCTTGTCAAATATTACAAAAATCTCAAGTGTTTTTCTGATGATTAAAAAAAAACCACAAATTACACAGAATTTATAAAATAAAAAGAAATATTTGATGTATCTTTCTTGATTTTTATGTAATTTCATGACTGCATTGTTATTTACAAAATTAAAATCAATTTCAACACATGGATCATATAATTTTAAATGTATTGTTTTCAAATTATCAAACTTTATTCAAGAATTTTAGAGGGCTTTTCTGGTTGTAAAGAAAAGGTTTTACTAACTTATTTGATTTCTTATTTATCAAAGCTGGTTTGGCAATGGCATGCATTCCTTTTTTTTATTCCCTAGCAAAATTCTGTTGAATGTCCTTTTTTCTCCAGGCATTGCTTTATGATAAATAGGAAAATTTAGACTAAGTTTACATATAAATATTTTTATATAGGGAGTTTTGTTGACATAAATGGAGTAGGGGAAAAGAAGGGAGAGAGAGAAAGAGAGCGATAAAGAGATATATGGAGAGAAAGAACATTTTGAATATAAAATTCTACTGGAAAAAGTAGGCTACTAACAAATTAAAACCTGAAGTATTCAGTGAGAAATGGGGAGAGGGTGGTCTGGAGAAGGCTCAGCGGGTAAGAGGGTGTACTTTTCTTGCAATGTGGTTCCCAGCACACATGTTGGCACTGAACAATTGCATGTAACTCTGCCTTCAGGACATCTAAGTCCATTTTTGACCTCTTTGGGCACACGTATTTATGTGCACTTACCTGCCCCCCAGTACATACACATAATTAAAAAGCAAAAATAAGACTAAAAAAAGAAATCAATAAGCATCTTTTAGAAACTAACTCTTAATCTCTTACATTTTTTTTAAATTTTACTTTTTGATGTTTTATTTTTGTTTTTGTTTTTCTGTTTTCTTCATTGTTTTTCATTTACTTATTCTGTTCTTTATTTTTTTCTTAAAATCAGTTTTTTGAGAATTCTGTATGCATTTTGTTCATACTTGCTGTGGGACAATGGTCTTGTACCCTATAAAGTTTTGTAACTTTTACTGGTTTAATAAAATGCTGATTGGCTAGTAACCGGGCAGGAACAGCACAATTCTTGGAAGAGGAAAGGCTGATTCTGCAGTCATAACCCAGATGCAGAGGAAGCAGCATGAGAATGCCTTGCTGATCAAAGGTTCCAAGCAAGCCACATTGCTGACATAGACAAGAATTATGGGTTAATGAGGGCTGTAAGAGTTAATAACAAGCCTGAGCTAGTAGGCCAACCAGTTTATGATTAATGTAGACCTCTATGTACTTCTTTGGGACTGAATGGCTGCAGGACCAGGCGGGACAGAAATCTCAGGCAATGCATACTTATCCTCAGCTCTTCCCAGATCCATTCTCCTTCCCTACCCATCCAACTTTGTGTCCTACAAAAACAGTCATAGCAACCAACCAACCAACTGATAACCCAAACAAACGAACAACTAAATAACCAACCAAACAACAAAAACCTCTTAAGATTTGTTGTGCTACCAAAATAATTTTGGATATGTGGTCTTTGACTGGAATGTGGTAAGCTAATATAGGGATACACACTTAGAAGAAACTGTCACATGCTCTGCTAACACTAACAACTGACATGTGTTCTATGCCTGGGGTAGGAACATATGAGTATCTACCTGCTAGGATTTCTTACATTGTTTTTACATGTGACAAGTGGAGGGATTGACTGTGCTTCATTCTACATTTATTTAACAAGTTTGTATATTGAACAGTCTTGATGTGCAGAGACAGCATCTCCCTGCAAGGAAATATGAAGCATGTCTAATAAAGTAAACAGCTAATCTCCTTGTCAAAGAGGCAGCCATGCTTACTGTAAATAACATATAGTCCCATTATCCAAAGTTTTTTCTCTTTTTACTCAACCTACTGAATGTTCATGTGCCATTGAATTGTTTTACTTCATGCTCTGAAAACTAGAAATGCAGGAACTGGTGCAAAAGTGACCTTACTTTGGCCACAGATATTGTCATGAGTAACGAATTCTAACTTATCCCTAACCCAGAAGTTTCAGGGTTTCTACCACCATGTACAAAACATATCTAGATAGTTTATTAGTTTGCAAGCAAGATTATAATCTCGACATTCCATGTTCTTGACAATTATTTGAAGTAAATTCAGGAGTAGGAAGAATGGATAGTGGTAATAGAGTGGGAATGTTAGGTGCTATTTCCTCCCTCCCTCTCTTCCTCCCTCCCTCCCTCCCTCCTTTCTTTCTTGTCTCTTTCTTTCTTTCTCTCTCTCTCTCTCTTTCTTTCTTTCTTTCTTTCCTTCTTCGTTCCTTCTCATTTTGAAGCAGGGCCTCTCTATAAAGTCTTAACTGTTCCAGAACTCCCTTTGTAGACCAGGCTGGTCTCAAATTCTCAGAGTTCTGTCTGCTTCTACTTCCTGAGTACTGAATTAAAGGTGTGGGCAACTATGCTCTATTTTCTTTTAACACAATACTTTTTATTAATTATTTGGGAGTGTCACAATGATTATTATATTGTGATCATATTTGACTCCTCCATTGCCCCTAACTCCACCTAGATCCAACCAACACCTACCAACCTCACATATTTTATTTATTCTTAATTTCAAAAGGAGTTCAGTTTGTGCTGCTCATATACTCAACATTACTCACTTTCCAGGAGCCACCCACTTAATGAAAACTGACTCTCCCTCCCTAACCAGCTATCAGCTATTAATAGCTCCTCAGCTAAGGGTGGGTGAGACTTTCAATAGCTTGAGAAACAATGACGCTATTGAAGCCTGACCAATAGCAGTGATTATATTCTCCAGACACTAGTGAATCTTTAAGCATTCATCTCATGTATCAGCTTGGAAGCCACCTCTGTGATATGTTTTAAAGGCTGCATGTTACCCACTACTTGGATCACTCCTTTCATTATCACAGCTTAGATTTATGCTCAGGATATTGTGTCAACATCTTTCATCGTTCATACAGATAACCCATGCTTCCACATGTCTTTTTTCTCTTTGGACTTCCTATCTTATTCAGAGAAGTTTTTACTTTTTAATCGACTGCTTGCTCAGTTTCTTGTCTTATTGCCTAGAGCAAGGGCTGCACAACTGACATCATAGCTTGTTTACAATTCCATCCTATATTTGTCACTTTCAGGGGTTGTAGTATATTAGCTAGTCTCTCGGATGCTTGGGAGGAACCTCTGTAATCATGTAGCATGGCCCATTCCTTAAAAAGACATTCCAATCTACACTACGTAGTGCAAGATGACCATGTTTGAATTCCCCCCCCCACAGACATGTAACCTTTAGTTGAAGAAGTATTATTTGTGTTTGTCTTTTTATCTGTTTCAAGGACAATGCAATTGCTAGTGTAGGAAGAAATCCTGTCATTCCACCCCACCAAGAGACGGAATGGCTGTACCAGTATCACTTCTGAGGGTGCTCCACTCAGTTGCATGTGTCATCATCATCACACAGGTGAAACATGGCAAAACTCAGCTATCTGTTTTTGTAAAATGCTGTATTCTTTCTTTAATTTGTTTCCTGTTCTCTGGGTGTCATAGAGGAGGAAGTCTCGAAGAGAAGGCTGGTTGCTTAGAAGGTACTTACAAAAAATAGGAAAGATATCCTTCCTAACTGCTATGCAAATCTCATGTGGAAAAATGCAAGCAGTAGGAAAAGGAAACAATTATCAAAGTGAAGAAACAGCCTACAGAATGCAAGTGGACCTTTAGCAGCTATTCATCTTCCAAAGTATGAGCATCCAGAACACTTAAAGAACTGAACAATCCAAATAATTAAACCATTCAACCATAAATGAAAAAAGTAAAGAACTCTAGAATGACCAATAAGAGTATAAAAAATGGTCACTGTTTATGGCAATAAAGGAAATGCAAAGCAAAGCTAGAGATTCTGTCACCAATCAGGTAACTGAATAAAGAAGATAAAGATCAATGAATGCTGTTGAGGAAGGGGGATGTTGGGGTCCTTCTATAATGCTGATAAGAATGTCAGTTACTTCAGCCAGTATGGAAATCAGTATGAGCAGCTTCAGAAAACTAAAACATAAACTTCATTTCGGTCTAGATATGCTGCTCCTGAGGCGTATACAAATGAATCAAAGTGAGTATAATAGCAATATCTACATACCTGTGTTTTTAAAGGTACTTTGCAGTGACCAATATGTAGAATCAGCCTAGGTGCCAATCAGAGGATGAATGGATAAAGAAAATGTGGCTTACATATAAAGTGGACTTTTATTAAGATATAAGGAAGAAAATATCACCTTATTTGCACCAAAATAAATGAAGCTAGGTGAAAATGATCTTGATAAACATAAAAATCACAACTTAGGAAGGCAAATAGCTCGTTTGTTCCCCATAGATGGTGTCTAGTTTTTCAGAGAGACATAGAGTTGAAGGGAGACTGTTTAGGGAGTCAGAGAGAGAACAAAAGGCATTGTGGACAAGGCAGTATGATCAAGATACTATGTGTCTATGTGGAAATTCACAATGAGAATCTTACTGTTTACAAAGTAAAGAAGAAGAGATATCCTTTTCAAGAGAAAACTGAGCTCCCATCAGCAGTTGTAGGTAACATATGATTGATCAGTTGCTATCCACCAGTTTCCTTATTCAATTTAAAGAAGTCAATGTGGATTATGAACAGACTCTTTTCTTCTACAAGAAATTCATGCTTTCATTTTCACTCACCAGTAATTTATTAGAGTTCACTTTCATACAAATGCAAGCAGCCTTTAATTCTCTTCTCCGTGGACTATTGCTTTAAATGACTCCTCCCACATGCTACTGTTTAACTTTCCACTAGATATTTAAGGAGCTTTCACATTTGGCTGGCCTGCACCCTGTGCAATCAGAAGACTCAAGACCTTCTTAGTTGCATGATTGACAAGCTATGAGTTCTGTATCTCTCCGTGTGGCTCTGAATGATGGTCACTTCATTCCCGTACTGGGGTTTGGAACCACTGTGCCCGATAAGGTAACATTTGTGTCTTGGGTATAAGGGTTTATTTTTAAAAAACCAAGGATGCGTGTAAGTTGAAGTGTATTTTCAGATTTGCTCCTGTTTGAAGTAGACCTCTAGAATCTCCAGATTAAATTTATCCACATGTAACAGGGAAGGCAGTCTTGGTACTGTTCCTTGGAGACTTATGCAGACAGTATTGTTCATTCTTGACTCTGTTTTTTCCTTTAGTTTCAGCCTGTTTGGCAATAAGTGGAAGGCAGCTATGAGTGCTACTATTGTGCTTTGAGTTTGATTGTAATGGACTTAGTGGCATGAATTACTTTTGTGATTTAAGTAATTGCCTTTTTCTGATAGATATGATCCAGATAAAATATTTTGATAAACTTTGCTAGAGATGTTGCTTATAAAAAATGATGAGCTTATTGTGTTTTGCTGACCAGCACGGATTAAGCACCACAGCACAAATTCCAGACCTGTGATGAAATAAGATTTGTTTTATACTTTCACTGTAGAAACATTTACCAAACAAATCAAGAAATATATAAAACATTATATGGGTGTACTATACTTTAACAAAGCAACTCTAAATTCTTGTTCCTCGTTCCTGTTTATGACGTTTGAATCAAAATACCACAGGAGGTTCTCATGGGATAATGCTTACATTCTTATTTTATCCTCTGGTTTTCCAGTGTTAGGACAGCACTTAAAGCTTGAGTGGCAGTTTTCTCAGGCAGAAGGCAAAATTGCAGAGATATTTTTACCTTTTTCTGTAGGAATTTTTACTTCATAGCATGCATAGCTTGAGAAAGAGGTAAGGAGCAAACATATTACAACATCTGTGGTTTCAATAAACCTGTAGAGGTCAGTACAACTTAAAGAAGGGTAGGGATAGGCTTAAGAGAGTCCAAAGGGACAATTGTTGAAGGTAGAAGAATTTCTCAGTGGTTAAGTGTACTGGCTACTCTTGCAGAGGAGTTGGGTCCCAAGCACCCACATTGTACTTACAATTGTATATAACTCCAGTTCCAGGGCATCCAACAACCTTTTCTTGCTTTGCTGGAAGTAGACAAGTGAGACATGGATATCCATACAGACAAAACATTCACATACATAAGATGAAAAAAGTTTTAAATGGAAAACTGTCAAAGAAGAATTCCTAAAAAATTGTGTGGGGTCTTTGATGACTGAAATTTGATAGGATCCATATGGTGTATGGAGAAAACTGACTTTCATATGTCTTCCTAGACCTCTAGATGTAACACACACACACACACACACACACACACACACACACACACGCATACGCACGCACATACACACATACAGAAAACACACTCACATGCACATGCAAAAACAAGAAAATTAAGAAAAATTTTATAAGTTAGCTTCATTCTTATTATCTAAAGTACTGAATTTCTTATCTCATTTTCAAATAAAAAATGGTGAAGTTCAATGTGCCAGCTGCCATATTGAACACAAAAAGGTACTATAAACAATTTTATAAAGTTATGATGATGTGTGTTATATTAATATGAATGTTTTCTCTCACAATAGAACCAGAACAAATACTTATGTAAATAGATGTTTCTATGTGATATTAGGGGGTTCAAATGTCTGTTTTAATAACTCATAGCATTATTATTTCCTTTTATTGGTATTAAATACAACATTTTGAGTTCCACATAAATGATACCATTTAAATTAATGTCATCATTTCTGATATTTTGAGAGATTTATTGTAATTTCAATGTATGTATGTATATACACATGTATGTATGTATGTATGTATGTATGTATGTATGTATGTATGTATGTATGTATGTGTGGGGGTACATATTTAAGACCTCAAAGCCAGAAGAAGTTGTGGAATTCCATGGAACTAGAGTTATAGATAGGTACAAGTCATCTGAAGTGGGTGAAGGGAGACTAGACTCAGGTGTTAATGAGATACAGTATCATTTCTGTGAATTGTACAAATATATGTGCATGACATACTACTATTCTGTATATAGCTAATCCTGTTTTGCTAAGCTGTATAAATTTTATAAGTAAAAGAATGGTGGTCAATTTCTAACATTTCTCATTTTTTCAGACTCCGTTAGTGATCTAATTCTAAAGGTAAATTGGACATGAGTGACAACCCATTTCATCATGAAACCTTAGATGAAAATGTATCTTGATGCATCTTTCAGCAAAACAAGATGGTTCTTTTAAATTCTTGCTTGTGCAAGTCATTCATGAGATAAGTTTTCAGCAGACTGTGAAAGCAAAATATTGACAGAATGCTGTTTTTTTCTCCTTTATTTTATTTTTTTCTAGCTCTGAATCAACAGACAGAGAATGTTGACCATGATTCAAAGGCTTGGGCTTTCTCAGTAAAAGGACATTTCATTAATCATCAATATCAAGTTGATATCAATGGGTGATGATTTTATGTTATTTTGTACTTGTTCAACTATGGTTATTTCACTATCCTTTTAAAATTTATTCTTCATGAAAGAGTCTTGGGTTAGAATGTAATACACTACCATTTGTTGGGATCTAGCCTCGACGAGTTTGTACATTTCACTGTAGGTAGCCAGAAAAGAGGTTCTTCTTTTGTTTCCATTGAGGATGAGAACCCATAGGATACTTCCAGACTAGTGTGGCTTAATGAACCAAGACCCCCCTGAAAGGTTGCTTTGATTACCCCTCAAAAAATTACTTTGCCCAATAAACAGCAGAAATCTATTTGGAGAAAAACTATGTCCTATTCCCAAATATTGTCTGCAAATGTTTGTTTACATTTAAAGGGGGAAATGCTATAGATATATGCATTGGTATGGATATTGCTTTATGGATACAAATTTAAGGTCAATTTTGTTTTATGTATATTTCTGCTCTTGATTGTGTTTGTGCAGCTCATTTAAAAATATTATGTATAATTAAGAAATATAGGTTAATAGATAATCATCAATAATAGTCAAGATTGTAGTCACGTTAGTTAGATTTTCTAGATGTACAGAGATGTATTTCAGATAAATAGGCATTCTTCAAACCTTTCAAAGACTATAGAATATGGTATTTAAAATGTTTTAAGAATTGAGGACTTATCATAACAATGAGACTCATCTGCTCCTGGCAGCTCCAATCTACTTCAAGAGGAAGATGGACATTGAAGAGGCTCCTTATGGAGTTGGTTAGCCATTTGGGCAAGAAACTGTTCTTGCCTGGACTGATTGATGTTATGTTGTATGAACTGGATATGCAGGACCCACAGAGAAATGACTGCTGAATTTGCCTAAAGGTGAGACCGTCCTTTAGGGTTCCTGCTTTATGAAAGAATCTGCCAGACATTCTGTAGGACACAGAAGAAAGTGACTGAAAACTGCCAATATAGGCAGAAATGTCTTTGAAATTTCCTCTTTCATGGAAAAGTCTGCCAGATACTATGGTCCAGCAAGCTGAAGATGGATGCCCTAACAGTACAAAAGAACTTTGGGTGACTGTCCAGGCATCAAAAAGTCCCTGTCATTTCTAGAGTTTTGGAATTTGCTTACAATGCATTTCTTGTTTACTTAGGTAATGTTATATTCTTCTGGAGTCTTTGATGGAGTTGAAAAACTTATAGTTTTCTTAGTTATAATAAAAGTAAAATAGATATAGGTATTGTAACTGTAATTATTGCTTGATATTTATTTTGTTATATGTAATTCTACTATGTTAAAGTTAAAACCTTCCTTTTTTATTTAAACAGAAAAAGGGAGGTGATGTGGGATTCCCTTCTGTATGCTGTGAATATCACTGGTTAACAAGGAAGCTGCTTTGAGCCTATAACAGAGTCATAGGGAAACAAAACTAGGTGGTGAAAACTAAAAAAAAAAAATGCTGGGAGAAAGAGGTGGAGTAAGAAAGAGGCCATGTAGCCCTGCTGGAGATAGATACCAGAACTTTAGCCAGTAAGCCACAGCCATATAACAATACACAGATTAATGGAAATGGATTAAATTAATATGTAAGAATTAGCCAATGTGGAGCTAGAGTAAATGGGCTAAACAGTGATTTCATTAATATTGTTTCTGTATGATTATTTCCAGGCTAAGTGGCCTCCCTCCAACACTGTGAAAACAAAATATTGAAAGAACGCTGTTCTCTCTCCTTTATTTTATTTTTTAGCTCTGAATCAGCAGACAGAGAATGTTGACAATGACTCAAAGGTTTGGGCTTTCTCAGTAAAGGGACATTTCATTAATCATCAATATCAAGTTGATTTCAATATGTGATGATTTTATGAGCAGTTCATTGTTTTGTACTTTGTTCAACTATGATTATTTCACTGTCCTCTTAGAATTTATTCTACTTGAAAGAGTGTTAGGATAGAATGTAATGCACTAACATTTGTTGGGGTCTAGCTTTGATAAGTTTGTACATTCCACAGTAGGGGCATGTGGATTAGAAATGTTAGGAAGAATAGACAGAGATACAAAAGAAATACAGAGACATAGGATAGTACCAGGAATGCAGCTCAGTGAGAAATAAATACTATATCCACTTACATTTGTTTGCCATATGATTATACAATCCAAAAAAAAAAGCAGAACGGTTACTTGTTTCAATACTTGACACATCAGGTCACTGTTTCCCAAGTTAAGCATTCTGATATTTTGGACAGGATATGCAGCAAATACTCCTTAGTATCTTGTAGGCAGCCACTCCTTATGTCAAACCTCCTATTTTAGAAATGAAGAAGAGGAATAGGCTTGAATTCTCTGACCTTAGGTCAGGGTGGAACAGATCCACCTCTGTGGGCCATCTTAATGTTCAAACCACCAAGTCACACCCTAGGTCAGGATACCTTGTCTGTAGCCCATACTGAAGAGTAAAAATAAGCTCAAACTCTCTGACATTTAGTCAAGGTGGAACAGAACTCACATCTGTGGCCCCCACAACCATCAAATATCATTGCCCACTTGTACTTGTTGATGTAGGTGCAGTTGCAGAATGAATTCTGTAGGTTTTATAGAATTAAAAATAATTGCTTTAGAAAAAGAGAAAAAAACAGAGAGAGAAACAAAGAGAGAGAAGAGATAAAAGGCAATAAGATATTTCACATTTGTAATTTCATTGAAAAAATTCTTAAGTTCTTATATAGAATAGTGTCTTTGTTTTTTAATTTCAATAATACACTAATGTATGTGTGTGTGCATGTGTGTATGTGAGCAAGTATATGGTTATGTTTGTACACACATGCACTGTACATGGGTGCATGCATGAGGAGGTCAGAGATCAATCTTAGGTATTGTTCTTCTGGTGCTCTATACACATTGGTTTTTTGTTTGTTTGGTATTTTTGTTTTGTTTTGTTTTTTTTTTTTGAGGCAGAGTCTCTCACTGGCCTGGAGCTCTGCAAGCAGACTGAGTTGGCCTGAAAAATCTGCCTTGCTTCCTCAGATTTGGGATTACAAGTATGTTCTTCTACACCCCATGTTTTTACATGAGTTTGGGGGATTGACCTCAGAAACTCATCTTGTGTAACAAGCATTTTACCAATTGAGCCATTTGCCTTGTCCTAAAGCACACTTTAAAATGGGATATTAAGAGCAAGAAAAAGATACACCCAAATGTAGGTGTGGGCTTTTTAAGGTAATGTCACCCTTTCTCATACCAGTCATATATACCATTTAAGTGAATTAATTATCTTTAAAGGGTTCATAAGATATCTAAATAAATTCATGGAGTGGCTTCTGAATAACATATGGCAGGATCATAATTGATAAAGTGAAACTATTTCACGGCGATCCATGAAACTAGACATCTTTACTGTATACAACATTAACAGTCTTGTTTGAGATGCCCAGAAAATATATGAGAAAATAAGCAATGTCTACAAAGCAAAGACATGCCAGGACTTAAGTCAAGCTTATTGCTACTTAATACAAAATATTTGAATATGAAAGGAATGCTATAATATTATAGCCATCACAGCACACATTGCTAACTGTGCTGGTATTCTTGATTCTCAGCTGGTAAGAGGCTTCAACCAGACTCTAGAGGAGAGGTTCTATTTTCTTCCTGTATCCCATTCCTGTAAGTTTTTCTATCTTTCTATGCTGCCTCAATTAGACCTCTGGAGTCCTTTGATCAAAACACTGAATTAGGAGATATTTTTCAGGATTTCAAGGGCAGATTTGTACTGATTGCTCTAGACTGAGCACATTTGGGTAATGTTCCACTTGGAGGCTGATTGGAAGAGACCCAGGAACACTGGAATTGACTTACCACCAAACATAGGGAGCAACTCCACTATGATTCACTGCAAAACCATTGTTTGTGTTTGAGATGTCTTTCATTACACAGATACTATTTTTGCTTGCTCTTTTAGGTTCCTAAGAATGAACTTATTAAGGCTACCAAAATAGCTATAGATGCTGGGTTCCGGCATTTTGATTCTGCTTATTTGTACGGAATAGAAGAGGAAGCAGGACAAGCCATTAGAAGTAAGATTGAAGATGGCACTGTGAAGAGAGAAGATATATTCTATACATCAAAGGTATTTTGTACGTGGGATGTTTGTGGACATTTTTAATGTGGCTGAACTGAGGAGACCATATATCTTTGTATCAATACCTGTTTCATACATCATTATTTATTGGTTTAAATTTTATTCACACAGTTATGTATTAAAGATAGGATAAAAATAGATAAACATTTCTTTGTTGAGTTAAACTTTATGACTTTCATGTAATTATACTGTGCTGAAACTCAGGTCAAAACAGTGTGGTTCATGATGAAATGTAGAATGAAACAGAGCTAGAGCTAGACCATAACTTAACAGTGATCGTTGTTGAGGAATTGAAGTAGAACTTGAGATTCAACAAAACCAGGGGACTGTAAGTTGTGCTACTCTGGAATGCCTTTACTGGCATTCTGTGGAGCTTTTACTACAGTTAACTAGAGAGATAAACAAAGAAAAACAAAGCAAAACATTTCTCATGACCAATGAGCTCAGAGAACATTAAGCTTCGTTGCTGAGGAGAGGAAGAAAGAGGTACTTGCTTGAGACATTTCTTGGGCTGGTAGAGGCATTTGTCCCAGGCTAGTAAACAGTGTTCCATGAGGACAGATTTTACACAAAAGGATAGCATAGGGAAGTCTATATTATTCAGGCTATAGGGTCTTAAGGACCATAGCTCTGATATTAAAGTAAATAAAAGTTTGTTTTGGAGCCATTTTGAGTAAACATGGCTTAGGATCACAGATTTACTTTACCTCAAATTCTATTTTCCAACATAAAAGTACTATCATGAAGTGTTTTTATTTTTATAGAACAAAGAAAAATCATAAAGAACTACACATTTAAAATACATTGGTGGGTACACCAGAGAGGCAGGTAGAGTGAGACAAGAGAGATTTTTTTAATAGGTTTTACATGCTGTTGATGACATTCTTAGCTTTTGGATCGGTGGAAGTTAGTAACCTGGTAAGTTAATTTAGTCTCAGTTGTTTTTATCCATTAGTCACAAGATCTTAGTTCTGATACAGAGGCACAAAAGCGATGGCTTGTTCCAAATGACTAGTCCAAGATAAGATAATTAGCCTCCGGACCCGCAGCATTCCAACCTCACCACATACTGAAGTTCCAGTCGGCCAGTCAGTCTCTGCAGACACAACTTCTCTTCGGGAGATTTTGTTCACAAAAGGCATAGTAAAAGTGTATTCAGTTAAGTTTAGCACACTCTAACATGCCCATAAAAGAGTTTTCCTACAACCTACAGTTGTGTATATTGAATGATACTAGCTCTTCCTGTGTGGTTCAATGGATGAATGATTTAGACCAATCTTGAGTGTCACTTTGTAAACTCAGCATTATTATTAGAGAAAACAACCTTTCTCTTTAAATATTCGATTCCATGTTCAGTAGATAAACTGATAATAG
>JAQHUG010000112.1:6325334-6344954 GCA_028555095.1 Dicrostonyx torquatus
AGAGGACAGGGGTTTAGGAATCTCTTTCCAAACAAATGTTGGAATGTTACCCATTTGTCTTTGTTGGATGGATGCTTTCTTCCTTAGTTTCTATCTCCTTTCTGGTCTTCTGAATCCCATGGACTATGGTTGATTAGAGGGTCTCCACCCATACTGGAGGCTGGAATTCTTGATGTCCTGGATGGCTTCTGTTCCAGCAGGGAATTGCTGCCCAAGTTTGTGGCTAATGTTTTGGTTAGGTATGTGTGTGACTTTTGATCTGACCAGAGGTCCTCTCAGATTGAGATGCTGACCTGTCTTCTGGTGGGGTAGGAGACTTCTGCCTGTTTTTTTTTTTGGGGGGGGTAGTAAGTAAGCCTTGTCTTTAGGGTTCAGGATGCTGGTCTAGCCTCCTGGGATCAGGATTCTGCTTTGGCCTCTGATGGGCTGGAAAGCTTCCACCAGAGATATGGGCCAGGATATGGTGGTAAGGAGAGGAGGGGCAGCTAAAGTTATGGTGGTTGAGCACAGGCAGGGGAGGAGGCAATATTACCTGGCACTCAGGGTGTTGGTTGGTCTGTCATCTGGTGAGTGGAAATATTCAGCTTAGGGGTGAGGGCAAGGAAGTGGTGATGAGGAGAGGTGGAGTGGTTGGGGTTATGTTGGGGAGGCAGGGGTGTGTGGAGGGAGGTTTTGCCTGGGATTCAGGATGCTGGCCTGGCCTCTGGACAATGGAAGGTTTCAACCAGAGTTGTGGTCAAGGATCAGGTGACAAGGGAAAGGGGCACTTGGGCTCATGCTGGGTGGGATAAGTGAGAGTTGGTTGGGTTGGTAGCTTACCTGGTTTTCAGAATGGTGACCTGGCCTCTGATGGCCTGGTAGGCTTCTGCCAGTGGTGTGGGCTGGAATAAGGTGATAAGGAAAATAGGGGCAATTGGAATTATGCTTGTTTTCAAGAGGCTAGTCTGGCTTCTCATGTCACCTATTTCCTAAGGACTCAGGACATTTTTTTAAATTTCCCTTCCTCTGCTCCTTATTTTGTTTACAAATTCTCCATCTTTAGATAGTCAAAGCCAGCATTGATTGGAGCATCCCCTTTAACACCAATTCTTGGAATAACTTTGCAATTTATCCTTTACTATTTCTTCTACTACAGGCCATGGAGAAGTGCAAGGATGCAGGACTGGCCAAGTCCATCGGGGTGTCCAACTTTAACCGCAGGCAGCTGGAGATGATCCTGAACAAGCCAGGGCTCAAGTACAAGCCTGTGTGCAACCAGGTGAGCCCTTTCCACTCATTGCCCTTTTATGCCTTAATTTGTTCTTCCTGCACCAATGACTCGTATCCATTTGTTGTTTATCCCTATTTATTTTACCTTCATGGGATGGAAATTTTAAAATACAGTCTCTCTGAGAGGACATAAAAGTATATTCATTAAAATTATTAGAAAGACAGTGAAACATTGAGGCTAATTTAGGCCTAATAGGATATAATAATTAGAACAAGGAAAGGCAACCAAAGGAGACAGGAGTTATAATGCGGCCGTTGAGAAGAAGATCAACTTCTTCTCCATCTATGAAAAGCAATTGGAAGAAGAAAGATGCTGTGGAGGGAATGGTGCACAGAATAAAATGTCCTGGAAAGACAATGTGGGCAGTAAAGAATGATGGAGCCAAAGTAAAATATGGATTCTAATAATATGAATATTAGACGGTTGTGCCCTTGGTCCTGACAACCTCTGATTGCAGGTATAGTAACCAAGTCATAGCTACAGGGAAATTAACAGGAAGCTATCAAATTCATCTGTATTCATGACATAGCTTACTTGGTTATGGTGAAATCATGATGGAAATTTTGGGCAGAGAACTATGAGCTGACCTTTTGCCTGACCAACACATCTATCAGAGAAGAAGTCTACTCCTTCCTGCTTTCTGCCAGCAATTCAACTGTTACACACACACACACACACACGCCAGCACATATGTGTAAGTCTGATGATTATAGGAATTGCTTGTTTCTCATTTTGCACCATCTGGGTCACAGGAATTGAAATCAAGTCATCAGGTCTACGGGCAAGTGCTTTAACCTATTACACCATTTCACCTGCCCCTTTTAGGATTCTTACATGATATTTTCTATAAAATGTTTTACACATCAAGATAAAAATCAATTTTATATGAGATTAAGAGTTTGCCCTTGACTACCAATGTTCTGAAAGAACCATCACAGTGAAAGTCAACATGAGCAAATGGATTTGTTTACCCTTTCTCTTCTCTCTGTATTATGCTAATCTTATGGGTTTCCTACATTAATATGGATCCTATGAAACTGGTTCTTTTGTCATAACACATGTCATCAAGAACCTTTAGCCAAGCCTTCATGAAGTGGAAAAGATCATTTAGCATCCAAGAACTGGTGCATAAAATTATTTCTTCTAAGATACATATTTAAAAAAAACTTTTTATAGGAAAGAGTAATTAAATCTATTTTGTTAAAGTGATTGCTACTTAATGTTACTTTTTGCTTCAAATTTCACATTATACTTTTTAAAATTTCATGTTCTTTCATTTTGATGTTTTCTTTTGTGTTAATGCAAAGCTTCTTGTAATACGATTGTTTTTTATCAGGTAGAGTGTCATGTTTATCTCAACCAGAGCAAAATGCTGGAGTATTGTAAGTCCAAGGACATCGCTCTCGTTGCCTACTGTACATTGGGAAGTTCACGAGACCCAATATGGTAGGTAACAAAAGCAACAGCGAATCACAAATATCATTGTTGAAATAGATTAGTTCTTTAACAACTTTCTAGATCTAACTCTCAGCTGACTTAGAGAGGTTGGCATTTAAATTTCTGAGAAGACCTGAGATGATATTGACTCTATTTGCCTAAGGAGAATAGTTGCATATCTATGGTCTAGAGTATGTAACAGAGGAAGGCTCCTATCCTTAAGATAATTTGAACTTCTGTAGTTTAGCATTTTACCTTTCCTTCCAGGGTGGACCAAAACAGCCCAGTTCTTTTAGAAGATCCAGTTCTTTGTACCATGGCAAAGAAATACAAGCAAACACCAGCCTTGGTTGCCCTTCGTTACCTGTTGCAGCGTGGGATTGTGACCCTGGCCAGGAGTTTCAATGAGAAGCGGATCAAAGAGATGATGCAGGTGATGTAGGCCTTGAAGCATCTGTGAAATATCCTGTCTTAGTTAGGGTTACTGTTGCTGTCATGAAGCATCATGACCAAAAGCAACTTGTGGAGGAAAAGGTTTATTTGGCTTTGTTTCCACATCACAGTTCACCATCAAAGGAAGTCGGGATAGGAACTCAACCAGGAGAGGAACCTGGAGACAACAACGGATGCGGAGGCCGTGGATAAGCAGTGCTTACTGGCTTGCTCCTCATAGTTTCTCAAACTACTTTCTTGTAGAATCCAGGGCCACCAGCCCAGGGATGGCCCACGATGGGGCGGGTATCTCCCATCAATCAATAATTAAGTAAATACATTACATTTGGATATTATGGAGACATTTTCTCAATTGAAGTTCCCTGCTTTCAGATAACTCTAGCTTGTGTCAAGTTGACATAGACTAGTCAGAACATATCCTTAACGTGGGTCTTTTGTGAACTCTCAGAACATCTTTGTGCTTGTTAGCCTCTTTTAAAATTATATTTATTTATATGTGTGTGTAGTGTGTGTGTGTGTGTGTGTGTGTGTGTGTGAGCGCGTGTGCATGTGTGTGTCCATGCATTCATGAGCCACGATGTGTATGTGGAGGTCAGGCGACAGCTTTTAGCTTTTCTTTCCACTATCGATTCCAGGGATTGAATTCAGGTCTCCAGGCATGTGCCACAAGGGCTTTTACTTCCTGTACCATCGTGCTGGTCTGGATTGAGTTTTCTCATTTGCAGGACAGTGAGGGTTTTCTATTGATTGGGCTGTTGTAGCCCTCTTCTCCTTCATTAGTTTTCTATTTATTCTTTAGGTAATGAGCTTAGGCTGCTCTTCATTACACATCACAGTTTTTGTGGGGGTGGAGTAGTCTAGAAATGTCTGTTATTTTCTTTCATCTAGAAGGTCATTTAAGAATCTTTCTCTCTACCTACTCCCCCAGCCCCATCTCTTTGTGAGTGTGCATGTGTGTGTGTTGTGCATATGGACATAATTTGATATGTATCTGGTTGTCAGAGGACAATCTTGGGTGTCGGTTGCCAGTTTTTACTTTGACACGGAGTCCCTCTTGTACATAGCTGTCATTGGGTATAGGATGCCCTAGTTAGTTTTCCTTTGCTGGCTTAAAACTGTGACCAAAAGCAACTTGAGGGAGGAAAGGGTTTGTTTGGCTTAAACTGCAACATCACAGTCCACCCTACCTTTAACAGCTTTATCAGCTGTTCAGATATTGATTTTCTCTTGTCTTCTACCACACTTTTACAGTAGTGTTATAGATTCATAAAATCATTATTCTGAATACACTGGGAGCTAGTGATGATAATTTTGATCTCTAATTTAGGTAAGATCTTTGTTGTAAATAGGAGGAAGAGAGGTGTGGGTTGTGTTCCCAGCGCCTGGCTCCCAAGTCCCCAGCCCCCAGCCGCTGGCCTGCTCAGCGGCTGGTTGCTTGCTTATGCCCGAAATAACCACATGAGACCTGTATTAATTTAAATACTGCCTTGCCCATTATCTCTAGCCTCTTCCCGGCTAGCCCTCACCTCATAAACTAACCCATTATAAAAGTCTGTATGTCACCATGAGGTGGGTGACTTACCGGACGGATCTACGGTACTTCCATCTGTGGCGGGAGCTTCATGGCAACTGGCTCTGACCCAGTCTTCCCAGCGTCCTCTTTTCTTTTCCCCGCCTATCTAAGTCCTGCCCTATCAAATGGCCCAGGCAGCTTTTTTAATTAACCAATCAAAGCACAGAAATACAGATGAACCCTCCTTCAGATCTTTGAAAACCAGTTCCTGTTCTATTTGCTGATGACTTCATTGCCATTTGACAATTTATAAATTAAACTATATAAAACTTATTTTATTATTTTTAATGGGATATAGGAGTCTCTGTCCATATATGACTGCAGACTGCGCTTCCCTCTTCCCAGGATTCTCATTGTCCTTCCTCTACTTCCTGGTCATCCTGCCTATACTTCCTGCCTGGTTACTGGCCAATCAGCATTTTATTAAAAATATATAAATGGCAGGTTAAAAAACCATTGTCCCATAGCATTAAAATTCAATTTTTAGTGTTTTAGTTCAGTATTCTAAGTTTATATTTCTTAATAACACCATCTCTGTTTCTTTCCTAGTTTTTCCTTGGTTTTATGTAGTTCAATCTTTTATGTAAGAACATGGCTTTATTTCTTTTCTGCCTGTTGTTTCTTAATAGTGTAAATGTTGTGAATGATATCTTCAAGAAATTTGGGACATGTCTCCTGTGTTTTAAATATTGCCTCTGTACCATTTTTTAAAAATATAATTATATTATATTTTATAGTTTCCCAGACTTGCAATATGTAATATAAAAGTAATAAAAATTTCTACTTCTGTCATAGGTTTTTGAATTCCAGTTAACTTCAGAGGACATGAAAGTCCTAGATGGTTTGAACAGAAATTTAAGATATAATCCTGGAAATTAGTAAGTACCTTTGATCAATATATTGCTTCAGTTTGTTTTTTGAGTAGAAATGTAATGTGTTAAATGTTACCTTAGTATGCAGAAGACAAAGGCTCATGTGAGCTAGGGATGAGTTGTTTTGGGAGTTGTTTACAGATTGCCTCTAGGGCTCTGTTCCATGGTGGAACCAGGGTCAGTTGACTTCCACATGTGCCTTCTGCACATCTCAAGCCACAGAACTTTCTGGATAATACAATGCCTTTGCTCAAACTGAAGCTCTGTGTAGGCTTCTGTTTTCTACAGTTGTGTCATGAGACACATACTTTGCCATCTACCTGAGTTAAAAACCTGAGCTTATACATCAGCTCCCACATATATAAGGGTGTTTTCCTAACCAGGTCAAAGATATCTTTTCAACACTATGGTCTTGTTAGACACTCATATCTACTCCATGTGCAATTGTTAATTACACCTTGTCAATTTGGTGTTTTAAATAGATTCAAGTCTCTCAATACACAATACCTTTTCCTGAACTCAGCCCCCAAATTCTACCTTTGTATAAAACCAGTTGTTCTTTGTGAGGTGAAGAGAACCTATTGTTTTGCATTTTAAGAAATACAGAGATCTCAGTGCAGAGGACAGCGATGTCTCATTAGTGAGCTAAGAAACTAAGGAAGATCTTGGAGATGTTCCTATTGTTAGGCAAATTTTCCCCCTTTTTATGGAGACAAGGGTTCTCTGTGTAGCTTTAGAGCCTGTCTTGGAACTCACTTTGTAGGCTACACTGGCCTTACACTCACAGAGATCCACTTGCCTCTGCGTCTCAACTGCTGGGATTAAAGGTGTGTCCCTCACTACCAAACTGCTCGGAGAAATTTTAAGCCAACAAATGGCCTCTAGTTTTCCTTCCTCTGTAAGACTGTGGGAAGTGAAAAGAGACGTGCTCTATAGAAGAGTGTAGGCAGTGGTGTGTTATTTTTGTGCCCATGGGAATTTAAACTCACAATATAAATAATGAAATAGTGTATGAAATGATAATAGCCCAATTAAAAATTATATGTGTTCAAGAAAATAGCAGATACACCATTAATAATCTTTTTCTATGTATAAAAATAGTTAAGAATTAGGGGAAATCGTACAAAGATGAGAGAATGATAAGCATAGAGGTGTTATTGCTATATTTTATGTTTACCTATAAAGAATAAAAGAATAATCTTTGTTAATTATATTTTGTCACTAGTAAAGTATGCAAATTACCAAATTTCAAAGCATACTTCTAGAATAAGGGTCTTAACATTGTTAAACTGGGCATGGTGGTACACAACTATAGCCCCAATACCAGGAAGTAGAGTCAGGAGGGTCAGAAGTTCCCAATCATTGTCAGGTATATAATGAGTTTGAGGACAACCTGAAATATGTGAGACCCAGTCTAAAAAATTGAATTTTTTCCATTTATAAACTTTACTTGTAAATCACATGTGTTAGGATTACCATTGCTATGAAGAAACAGCATGATGAAAGCAACATGGGAAAGATAGTTTTTATTTTAATTACACTTTCATATAATAGTTCTCTATTAAAAGCAGTGAAGGTAGGAACTCAAGCAGGGCACAAACCTGGAGGCTGGAGCTGATGCAGCAGCCATGGCGGAGTACTGCTTACTGGCTTTCTCTACATGGCTTGCTCAGTCTGCTTTCTTATGAAACCCAGGACCCCCAGCCCAGGGATGGCACCTCCCACAATGGACTGTGATCTCTCACATCAATCACTAATTAAGAAATGCTCTATTGATTTTCTGGTAGCTGGATATGATGGAGACATTTTCTCAGTTAAGGCTCTTTCCTCTCAGATGACTCTTGCTTGTGTCAAGATGACATAAAACTAGCCAGTGCAATATGCGACACTGTGTTTGATAGTAAAAAGAAAGTGAACTTGTTAGCAGTAACTAGTACACCTTAAACTAACCTTTATTACTGACCAACATTTGAATTTATCTTTTAAAACTAGAAAGAATCAATTTCTTATAATAGGAATTCTTTTTTTCTAATTGCAGTTTTAATGGACATCCCAATCATCCATTTACTGATGAATATTAACATGGATACCCTTGTCCAAATTTCTACCAGAAGATCCGTTTATGCATCATGATATGAGACATGTCTTGGATACTGGCCATTGAACACATCACTTCTTATCAGAACTCCTTGTCTTGTCAATTCACAGTCAGCTAGAGCTAAGTCCCCAGAGCTGTGTGAGAAGTCTGAAAGATAGCATCAAGATGTTTATCCCAATGATTCTTGCATTTTGAATGATTCATTTATTTTTATTTTGCATATGAGTATCCTACATGTATGTGTACTTCATGAATATTCTTGTTCATTGAGGGCAACAGATCACCTGGAACTGGAGTTATCAATGGTTGTGAGTCACTATGTGGGTGTTGGAAGCTAAACCTTAGTCTTCTGTAAGAGCAGCAAGCCTTTAAACACTTTGCCAGTTCACCAGGTCCTACCCTAAAGATTCTTGCCTGCTTCTATTTCTGTGACTTCAATGTTTTATTTCCTTCTGACTCCTTCTGACACCAACCTGATTTGCCTAGAAGTTTTAGACTAAAGGCATGAGATGATGACCATCATTTAGTAGACATTTTTGAGTAGGAGTTGGAAAAAATTTTAACATTTAGGGAATTAACAGTGATAGATGATTGATAATCCAATATTCCTCAAATTCTGAGAAAGAAGAAAGTACTCTGCAGTTATTTTGTTCTTAGTTTGGAGGTGAGGCACATCTGGCAAGGGTGACCAAGAATCCCAGGGCTTCCTTCACCAGCCCAGGAACCAGGGCTCCAAGAGCATGGAGATAAGTTTTCCCTATGGGAAGGTTGGGAGGTTGGTAAGAAGGGAACTCATCTAAAAGAGTCATCATCACACAGATGTGAAGACAGAAGAAAGCCAAACAAGCTTGGGAAACATATTTGTTTTTGATAATTTTATGCTAGGTAAAAGGGAATTCTATGTATTTTATCCAAGACAGAGAACTAGACTTTCAAGGGTTTCAGCAGTTGCCTTATCGAGCTATGGTAGGAAAAATTAATTCACATCAGTGTAAGCTCAATACTCAGCAAATTTTCTTAGATTTAAAAATTGATTTGTGAGACATGATCTTATGTGTTTATAGGTAAACATGTTAGACTTATAAAATATAAAATATCTATAAGATATTAAATTGTGTTATCAAATTGATATTAAAAGTAATATCAATGATGCGACAAATTCTATAAATTTTCAAAAATTATTTGAAATACTGTATTTGACCAGTACAGTATTTTAAGAATTGTTAAGTTTGGGCAATATCTTTTGCACAAAGAATATGTTAAAGAAATCAGAGAGGGAAGTTAATGATGCTGTGCTCAGAGAAGGTCCAGAACAATGTGGAGGTAAATTTAAAAAAATTATCTACTGAGTTTCAAAGACACAGCTGGACTCATACACTTTGTTAATAAATATCTCAATTAAAATTTTTGAGGCAGTTTCTCATTAAATACTCCAGGCTGACCAAGAACTCATAGAGATCCACTCACCCCTCCTTCCTATATATTTGAAGTCTGTTAAAGAAAAGGGAAAATTATCAAAAAGCAATAAAATCACTACTTACCTATTAAAAAACCTAACAAATTATGAATCAATAACAAAGTAAAATCCTATGAAATGTGTTGATACAATGAAACTGTTATGTTCTTATTAATAAATAAATATATATGTAATAATGGGGAATGTGAAATTACTTTAAAGAAATTAAACTATATACAAAAACTAGACATTTTATGGCTCTCCCACAGCCAGGGTCTGTGTTGATGTCTGTGACTCCTGATATCATTGAAGACCATGCTGATGCCAGGGGTCTGGGCCATCATTTAGAACCATGGTCACATCTGAGCCTGGGCTGCTACTGGGGACCATATCTAGGTCCTTGGTCCAAAAAACCCAGTAACTGTGTTGATGTCTGTGGCTCATGGTGCCACCAAAGGTCACATAGATGCCCAGGGGCTGTCTGTGGCCATGCTGGTGTCTGAGGGCTGTCTTGTCACCAGGGTCATTCCGATCTGGGTGGCCTGCACTGTCACACGGTGGCATGGTGTCATCAGGGCCCAGGCTGCTGTCACTGGTCATGTCTGGGTCTGTGGTCCAGCAGTAGCCAGGGTCTGGGTTGATGTCTGGGTTCCTCCTGCCCCCAGGGGCTGTGCTGATGTCTGGAGTCTGGGCAGCAACCTGAGACCATTTTGATGTCTGAGTGCCTTGAGGGGCCATACCAATCAGGGTGGCCTGTGCACCTACGGGGGCCATGAGGAAGTCTGGACCCAACCTGTTGAAAATAGCCATGTCTGCATCTGTGGTCCTGTTGCCACTGGTGTCTGTGATGATGCCTATGGCCCGTGTTACTTCAAAGGTTCTTATGAAATATGTGTGTTAGATTCGGAGGGTTGTGCTGAGCTGGCTCACCCTTCACTTGCTCTGAGATAGCTGGCTGTGCCCCTAGTTGGACACTGCAGCAAAAGAGCTGGTCCTACCCCACATGGGAGAGCTGTTCTCTGCACTCAAGAGAAATGGTCCCATCCCCCACTAGGGGCATGGGAGAGCTGGTCCGTAGGGCATTGGCCTAGGAGAGCTGACTCTGTCCCTCATCTGATGGGGGCAGTCCCAGTGGCCCAGTCTGACTAGCTCAGCTACCACCAAGACACAAATTCTGGGCCTTTGGTTGGCCCACCTTAACATCTTCCCCATCTGTGACCTACTGGAGTCTATGAAGGGCCTTGTCCTCAGGAACAGTAACTGTAGGACCTCTATGACTTACGGCAACAGCCTGCGACCTGAGAGGAGCTTCAGTGAGGGTCCAGTGATGATGGTGTGCCAGAGGCCTTGAACCAGACCACGGGCTCATTGCAATGAACATTTTGCGGGTGGTATTGATTAGACAAAAGGGTGTAGTGTGTGACACACTGCATCACCCAATACCACTAGGTCAGATGAAGCGGTGTTGCAAAGACAGAGGAGGAGCAAGATGGGTTTTTTTTTGTTTGTTTATTTTGTTTTTAATTAATTTTTTAGAGGGCTTCTTGGGGGCTTACTGCAGGGTTAGGGGCAGGTATGGAGAGACTGGTACATGAGCAGTATTGGGTTGCAAGATATGAAATTCCAAAAGAATCAATAAAGAATTAAGTTAAAAAATGAAATCATCAAATTATCTTCCAGGGTGGCTGTGTCATTATGTACCTCCACTAGCAACGAATGAGGGCATTCATTGCAGAGTCCTCCAGCATTAGGTGTTGTCAGTTTTCTGGAATTTTCCCATACTACTAAATATTATCACCTCATTATTATTTTATTTACATCTCTTAAAACAGAAACAAATAGACAACAAGAACAAAAATAGCCTAGACATTTATATCATGATCATAGTCTCAGTGTCAATAGGGTCAATTAATCAGCTCGAAACCAACCAAATATTCCAAGGCAATAGCAAATGAATTTGTAGACGTATTCTTTTTTGGAAGCTTATTAGGTGGTTATGAACTTTATATGACATACTGATAAGACAAAATAAAGTTACTCTTAAACATAAGGAATTATGGAGAAGTTGACTTTGAACTTATAAAGAAAATACAGAAATAAAATACATTAGGGCTGGAGTGATGGCTCAGCCAGACCAGTGCTATCCTTAAAATTATGAAGACCTGAGTTTGACCCCAAAACCCACACTTAAAAAGCCAGCTATGGTAACATACACACACTCATAAATTTAGTGTTGGGGATGCAAAGACAGGTGTATCCATGCCCTCCTAGCCCACTTGGCAGGTTCCAGACTGGTGAGAGATCATGTCAATGAAAACAGCAACAATAACTACAACAACAAAATATAAACAAACAAAAAAACAGAAAAATGAATGGTATCTTAAAAATAACAACCAAGGCTGTGCTTTGGCTTCCACACACCCACATACATAGACATATGTTCAACGATAATTAAATATGCCAGTCAAAACTAGAGAGAGCAGTGTGCCATGGAAATAGAGCAGAGATTTCTCCATCTTGAGTTCTTGCTGAGACCATTTTAGGTTAAACTAGATTTTGATTTTAATGGGAAGTCCTGTGGAAAATTATCCAGCTCCATTCTAGGAAGCCAAGGTTAATGTCTCAGCTAACTTATCTTGGCTTCTGTTAAACTATCTGCTTGTGCAAACCTCCCCCTGAAACTGCCAAGCAAAAGAATAGGATATACTTTTTGTCTCTAAAAGGCCTTACTTTAAATGATCAGCATTACACTTGGGTCTGGAGTACCTGAGTGGCTTGAATAGAGACTTTCAAATGGCTATAGATTATCTGAGTGGTCTCTGGAGGGTAACCCACAACACCAGATACATACTACTGTGACTATCAATATTTGATATCCAATTGAAAATGGTACATGCATTTAGCAGGAGAATTATTTGCTCAGTCATTCCCCAGTGCCAATAAAGCCACCTTAAATTAAAGGACAGAGTCTGCAATTGGCTGACTGGGATGAGTCATAGAATCATTGGAGGAATTAAGAGGCCTGAGAGCAAGGGACAGAGAAAGAGAATAGGGAATTGCTGGGGCTCATAGATGGAAAAAAAATGAAGAGAGGGTCAGCCAATTGGCTCTCTGATGTTCCTTGATGTTTATCAGACAGATCTTTATCTGAATTTCTGACTCCCCAGTTTATATTATACTAGAACAATTTAGGTAAACATAGGTGTATATATAGATAATTGTTTCACATATTAATTAATGTTATAGCATAATCAAACATATACTCAGCAGAAAATACCCTAATAATAATTTTTCAAAGGTAATAAAGAATATTTTTGTTTCCTATATAGAAAAGATCATGATAATCATGAAGTTTGGAGAACAGTCATGAAGAATTTCATTACAACAGTAGATCCAGGTTTGGTGTCACTCACCCATATTTCTAGCACTTGGAAGGCAGAGAAAGGAAGATCAGGAGTTAAAAGTCACCCTCACCTACATGGCATGTTCAAGGGCAGCCTGTGAGCTACAGGAGAGACTATCTCAATACACACAAACCCCAAAAACAAAGCGGAAATAAGCTGGGTGTGGTGACACACACCGAAATCCCAATAGTCAGGCGGCATAGGCAGGATGAACTGCAAATTTGGTGCCAGTCTGGATTTCATAACTCTCCAGCTGAGTTTCATAGGAACCGATTTCAAAAACCAAACCAAAGTAACACACACACAAATGGTGGAAGTATTTGTTCATAAAAATATATCATGTAAATTATCATAGGATTTTTTGGGAAATATATCGATAAGTATTGCTGGTTCCCTAAGAGGATTAATATAGAATATGTGAATTTTGTAGCCTGATCATAAAGAGTTCAGTTTCAGATTTTCATGGGTGCTGTACGCCCGGCAACTTTACCCTTGCGGCTGGTTGCTCCGGCCGCGCCACGAGGGGGCGCTCATGTAGCCCAGCCACTCAATCAAGGGGCGACCAGGTGAACTCTGATGTTAAAAGTTCCCAGAAGCATCTCCTCATCTAGATTCTCCCTGGCCCCTTCTGGCGCCGCAAGTTCCACTGAGGACAAACAGTGATAGGTTTCCTAAATGCCACCCTCTTATCTCATCAGCACAGCTGGTGAAAGTGGCATGGCGGGTGGTGGGGAGGTGGCGTGGGGCGGCGAGGGAATCATAATCTGCTCAAGAAAGCTGCAGTCAGCTTTCTAGGTAGCTAGGAACTAGGAAGGGTTTAACTCGGTCACTCACTTAGGGAGAGCTCTCTGTTAAGAATTTGACACTTTTGATACAGCTTGGGGTTCGGCAAGTCCGTCAGTCCCATCGGGGTCTTTGAGAGTTGCCGAGAAAGTCTGATCCAGGAGACGCTGACAAGGACATACTGGGAGCCAAGTAGCTAGATCACAGTGGGCAGTGCAGGGCATCATCACTAAGACTCCACCATACTCGGTCTTTTGGGTCTGGAAGCAACAGCTCACTCTTAGGTCCGGGGAGGAGTTTCTTACCAGCCCCAAACTGAGCCAAGTTGGGACTACAGATCCCAAGATGCACTGCGCGCACCTCTTTCAAACAGATAAATTCCATTTTTTGCCAGGATTTCTGCAACTGCGCAACTACCCGAGTTTCAGAATCTACAACTTCAAGTTCTGACTCGGTGATACCTACGGCGGCGCTATTCTGCCTTCCTTTGCTTTCCTGGTTTTTTTTTTTGTTTGTTTGTTTTAATAAATTAGTATCCCATATTACCTGCAATGCAACACAACCAGGGCACACAATATTCCTACCTCCCCTAAAAGTTCTTCTGTATTCTTCCTGTGACTATGACTGTGCAGAAATGGCCGGCTACTCTTTGAATTGCTACTTATCTTTATTTCTTATATTTTGATTAACAATTAAATTAAATGTAAATTAAATAAAATGTAAAGATACATTCTGTAGAACAGTGTAAAAGACTTTCCCTATTTTTGTTTAGTTTAGAGTTTGGGGAGGCTGAAGGACATGATGACAGAACACAGCTCTGATTAGGACCACAGGCCTGATGGCTCAGCATGGGAGAACCACATGCAGAGATTCCATCACCAGATGAGAATCCAAAGAACAGCTGTGGGCCAATGATGTAATTTCATCTTAGAGTTCACTACCAAAGATCTTACCCTAACGCTAGATCCCACCTCCACAACTACCTCTTTGCCCTCTCTCTTTAAAATTCCTAACTGGGCCCAGAATCAGAGTTTTCGTTCTTCCTTTGAGAAAACAGGTTTGGTGAAGTACTGGATATGTTCATTAGTATGAATGAATTATTCTACCATACATATGCAGAGAAAAACATCAGCCTTTCTCTCCTCACATTTGCTACCTCCTACCCATCTCCTCTGGACACCCAATCAATCCTGCTCCCATTCCCATTGGTGCCCCGTCTACCAGAAAAATCTATCCTGTTTCCCCTTTCCAGGGAGATCCCTGTGTCCCACCTAGAGCCCTCCTCTTTACCTAACCTCTCTGGGTCTTCAGATTGTAGCTTGGTTATCATTTATTTAACTGCTAATAATCATTTACAAGTAAATACATACAATATTTGTCTTTTTGGGTCTGGTTTACCACACTCAGGATGATTTTTTTCTAGTTAAATTCATTTGCCTACAAATTTCATGACATCTTTTTTTTTTTTTTAAACAACTGAGTGATACTCCACTCTGTAAATGCAACACATTTTTTTAATTCATTATTTACTCCAGGGACATCCAGATTGTTTCCAGTTTCAGCTATTATTAATAAAATCACAATGACCATAGTTGAGCAAGTGTCTTTGCAGTAGGATACAGTGTCCTTGGGGTATATTATGAGTCTTGTAGTGGAGTGACTCCTAATTTTTGGAAAAACCTCCATGTTGACTTCCATAGTGGCTGTACAAGTTTGCACTCTCACCAGCAATGGAGGAGTTTCCCCCTTTATCTATATCCTTGCCAGCATGAGCTGTCACTTGTGTTATTGCTCTTAGCCATTCTGACAGATATAGGATGTAATCTCCAAGGAGCTTTGATTTACATTTCCCTGATTGCTAAGGATGTTGAACATCTCTTAACTGTTTAACAACCATTTGCATTTCTTCTACTTAGAATTCTCTATTTAGATCTGTATCCTGTTTTAAATTTAATTATTTGGGGATTTTGGATGTCTAGTTTTATATATATAAAGAAATATATATTTCTTTATAACTCTACTGGATGTGGAGTTGGTCAAAAATATTTTTCCAAACTCTAGATTGCTGCTTTGTCAAAGTAATGGTGTCTTTTGCCATGCAGACACTTCTCAATTTCATGAGGTCCTTTTTATTAATTGTTGAGCTTAATGCCTGTGCTACCAGTGTTCCCTTCAGAAAGTTGTTGCCTGTGACAGTGCATTCAAAGCTATTCCCCATTTCCCCTCTATCAGGTTCAGAATTCAGGTTCAGAATTAGTGTTACAACTCTGAGGAGGGAAATTTTTCCCCATTAGATGTGTTGCAGCTCATAGGAGGAAGGTTTCCCCAATGGAGGTGTTGCGGCTCTGAGGGGAAACGTTTCTCCAATGTGTTACAGTTCAGAAGGGTGAAGGGAAAGGTATCCTGACAGTCTTAAGCCAAGAAATACCACAAAGAAACAGCCATTCTATGGGATACATAGGAGATCTGGACGGGGAAAGCGAGGCTATAGTTATTGTTTTGCTACAAAGTTCTAGGAAGGAGTTTGGTGGATGGCGCCTGCTGGGGTAACAAAGAGCATTTAACATGCAGTTATAAGTCCAGCTCCAAGGAATCTGACAACCTCTTCTGGCCTCTTAGGGAACCTGCACAGATAGATGTGTTAGAACATTAGAATACCCTTCAAGACATAAAACATTGACTATAAATAATAGTTAACAGTCTATTAGTTAGGGTTCTCTAGAGTCGGAGAGAGAGAGAGAGACAGAGAAAGACAGAGAGACAGAGTTTATTGGAATGACTTACAGGCTACAGTCTAGCTAATCTAACAACAGCTAGCTGTGAACAAAAAGCCCAGAATGTGTGAACCATAATAAAGAAATGTTTTTTTTTTACCTCAAGATTCAGATTAAAGGTGTGTTTCCTCCTACATCAGAAGTCTGGACTAGAAATGGAGTCACCCACTTAAAACCAAACAGAAAATCTCTCAGAGGTGTGCCTTCCATTTCTGTATTGTAGTTTATTCCACATATGGTCAAGTTGACAACAAGAATAGCCATCACACAATCTGTTAGTTTGTAAAATTTCTCATTTCTACCATGCTAAAGAGAAAGAGAAAACATGAGTTTGAACTACAACTTTTGAAGTAAAACCTATATTATCCTTGGAAATAGTACTTTCTTTGGTTTTCATTGTGTTAGTTCTCAGGACAGAGACGCAAAACCAACAAGGCCAGCCCCCAACCAAAAAACTCATCTTAGTCCCTGCCTAAATTTGTTCCTAATGAAATATTGAGAATGAAATAAATCCATGATAAAGGTCACAGAAGGTGAGTGGATATTGTGCTTGGAAGGATGTAGTTCAATTCCTTATAATGAAATAAATAAATACTGTCTTGAAAACAGTGAGTGTTACGCATTTTAGCACTCAGGGGCTAAGCAGTAAACAAGAGTGAGTTTGAGGTCAGCCTGAGCTCTGTAGTGAGCTTGAGGCTACTTTGGGCTGTATAACAAACATAGGACTGAACTAAAGAATAAAGAAATAGAAAGAAGTCCAAATCATAAAGTAATTCAAAGTCCTTAAAAGTGACTTCTTAAATATTAAATAACAATGTAGCCACAGTCAACACAGCTGTGACATTTATTACCTATTTACTTTTAAATATATTTCAATTGACAGGTATTTGTGTGTATTTGTAGAATAAACTATGAGACTTTGACATCTACAAGCATCATTGAAAGTGTCAATTTAGATAGTAACATGCCCAGATCAGCACCAACTTATATGACCATTATGAGAACTTCTGGGCTCATGTGCAGAATCAGGGACAGAAAAAAACATTTGGCTACTATAAGCTGTTTTTTGGGTTTGTCTCAAGTGCAGGCTAAAACTGGTATAGGGAAGGACCATGAAATAGGGGGAGGGTGTTGTGTGCATGGCTAATCTGAAGACTCCTCAAAAAGGTCTGGAATTGGACACAGGGTACACTCTGTACTTCAATTTAGAAAACTTTGTTATGCAGTTAGTTTATGCCTGTGGCTATCAGGTACTGTCACCTCAAATGCCGTGCAGATTCTAGCTGTGTACACAGATTAAAGGCTGAGCTCAGAACAAAGAACTTTGTGAAGTACCCTGGGTTGTGATAAAGAAAGAATTCTGTACTAGAGGAAAGAGAAGAGACAGAAAACACAATAAACTCGGCCACTTCTGTCTTTATTATTTATCTAAACAATTTTTTGAGGTAGCATCTCATGTTTCCCAGAGTGTCTTCTACATTTTCTAAGTAGCCAAGGTTGACCGTGAACTTGTGTTTTCTGCGTGCTAGGATTATAGGCATAAATTAGTATAGCTACTTCTCCAGTGCTAGAGATCAAACACAGGGCTTTCCACATGTGGGGACAACACTAACCTAGACACATCTCCAGCCCCGTGTCTGCCTTTATGGGACCCAGATACATGGAAGGGCTGAACACAAGATAGCTGACCTTCAATATCTCTAGAGTTATTCTAATGTGACAGATACAGAATATGATGAATAGTGCTTAGACTCAAAGTTCTAATCAGTTGTCTCTATCTATTCAGCATTTTCTGTAATGAGTAACTATGAAATGGTTACCAAGTTCGATCTCACATATGGTGCCTTCTACTTGAAGGAGTCACAGAACCAGTAACTGAGGGTGAGCTTCAGCTATGTGGAAAATTATTCTTGGCCAAAGAATAGGAAAAGCAGGCACAGAAGGTCCACTGGAGAAGCCAAAGTAAGTAAAAAGAAATGAAGAAAAGGAAAAACATTAATGTTCAGGGTCATTGGTATACAAGTCAAGCATCAGCAGATTGGATTATGATGAAGTTGGCAGCCGTCTAAACTCAGACTACTTGGGCTAACCTTACAAGTCTTTTATCCTTTTGTTATCATTTCTTCACAAGTAAACAAGATTTGGGTGTAGAGGAATCCAACCACATCATGAGCATGTAATCAGGGCAGGGCGGAATTGAGTGAGGTCATGCATGCAGTACAGATTAGAACATGCTGGAAAACAAAAGGCCCTGCAGCCTCCTCAGTGTCAAGAGATGGTCTGTTTTTCTTCTTGGTCTGTGAGGCTTGACGGAGTTGTCAAGGATTCAGTTCTGTTTTTGTACAATTCGTTGAACAACAGATGCTCATCTTAAGAGACTTAAGGAATTTTGAGTCTTACAGGAGAGGGGAAACAAAAGGACTCAGGAAAGGGAGAAAGGCGGAAATAGGAAAGCAGGAACAGGAAGGAAGGAAAACAGATGAAAGACTGATTCCTTGAGTCTTGAGTAATACAACAATCCTGTATTTCAAATAATTAATTAATAGCTCCTACTTTCTCTGACCTCATTGTAGAAGAGTTGTCAGACCTGCTTGGCAAGGTCTTTAGGCCTGGAAATATCTAGAGTTTCTACAGAGCAGAAAGGGCTTCAGCTTTATTTAAAACAATCCCTGTATGCAAAATAATTTACTCTTGTGCACACTGGTCCCATATAGGTGCTATGAATGTAAATATGTAGAGAGAGTAAGTGGGATATGATGACCTTTCATTTGACTGACGGTCTGAATCTAGTGAAAATGAAAGAATGAGAAGAGGAAATAAGACCCAATGATTACAGCTCCTGTTGAATTCAGCTCCTTGATGGATGGAGGCTTAGTAGAAACCATAGAGCAAGAACGTCCCTTAGTGTGGTGTTGAAGTTTAGGTTTTCCTTGTGAATTAGTTACAAGCAGTAAACACACGGGTAGTTACCTGAAGTACATTTTAAGCATGAATTAACCTCCTAGGGAAGCTTGAGTTTCTGCACTAACAGGGAAAGGTGATATCAGCTTCTCCCTAGCACAAATTAAACTGAGAGGAGCTAGCATTTGGACTGACAAGATGGCCGAGTGTGCAAGGGTGCTTGTCATACAGGTGTGGAGTTCAACCCCTAGAATCCCATATGCGTGTAGTATGCTTTTAGTGTGTGTGTGTGTGTGTGTGTGTGTGTGTGTGAGAGAGAGAGAGAGAGAGAGAGAGAGAGAGAGAGAGATTTAGTGAGTAAGTGAATGAGAATACGTGAGAAGGTGAGTCAGTTTGTAGGAATGCATTCCCATACCCATATGTGGGTATGTGTGCTCTATGTGTTTTAATTGTGAAGTGTGTGTATTTATGTGGTAGCCGCCAGACCAAGGTCACCTGGCAGGGCTTGCTGTGGAAGGCAACCATTCAGAATAACAATAGCAAAATGTTTTTGGTTTCAACCTCCGATTCATTTGTAGATTGCCCCAGGAAAACAGCTA
>JAQHUG010000112.1:6348491-6365831 GCA_028555095.1 Dicrostonyx torquatus
AATCAGGGAGAAGAAATGGTCACTAGGAAGCCTTAGGAAGCAGAGGGAATTTAGGCAAATAGAATAAATATAAAGCCTTTTTAAGCTGTGATGGTGTGAAGCCTTGGTTTCTTTCCACGCGTCTCCGAGCACATCTGGGGAAAAGCTTAAACCTCTATGTTAGGGCGACAGGCCCTTACATATTTATTATGTGTTTTTAGTATTTCTGCATGACTATTATTATCTAAGCATGCATTGTAAAGTGTGTGTTTATATGGAAGAATGTTTGTGATTATAAGTGTGTGAGTGTGAACATGCCAGTATGCTACCATGTGTGTTTGAGTGTGTTTATGTGACTAGGTGTTAATGTGTGTGAAAGAGATAACTGTCTGATAAGCATGTGTCTCAGTGACTGAAAGTGATTGTATACATTTGTGAACAAATGTGATGTATGTATATCTGAGTATATGTGTTTTGTCTATGTGTGTATGCTTTTGATGAGTGCATGTGTACCTGTGTGATGGTGTGTGCACACATGTGTATAGATGTGTTATATGTACATTTACTTGAATGTATATGTGTATGTGTGTATACATGTGTATGTGTATTGTGTGTATATGTTTAGTGTGTGTAGGTTTATTCATATGCAGTAGTATATGCATGGGTGGTGTATGAACATGTGTGCACCAGAGGAGAATTGTGAGTGTACTTTTCTGTTACTCTCTGTCTTAATTGTTTGAGATGGAGTTTCTTGCTGGAACTGGAACTAGGCTGACTGGCCAGCATCCCAGCGAGCCTCCTGGGTCCCTACCTGGCAGCTCTAGGAATATAGACATACACAGCCACACCCAGACTATTATGTAGGTTCTGGAATCTGAGCTGGGGTCCTCATCTTGTACAGCAAGTGGGTATCTTAGCCATATACCCACCCCCATTCCTTTAATTCTCTGAATGTGACTGTGCATGTGGTGTGTGATAGCTTACACTTTTTATAATGTATAGCCAAGAAGGTGCTTCATCATGGCCAGAAAAACACACGTACAAACAAGGGAATAGATGTGGAGAGGTTTTCAATGTAACAAATGGCCCATAATTGTTCAATTAATCTTCTGTTTTAAGACAATTTGTGGGAGAGTATAATGAGAAAAATTTATAAAAACTAAATAATATATCAGTATATAGCACTTTACTCTAGAATTCTTTTTCCTATGAAATCATTGAGCTGGTTCCATTTCTCAGGGGCATGTGAGCTGTGTTACCTCCCTCTCCACATCCTGCTGTCTAAAGATTGGACAGGAAATGATTAATGATTAACCTTGTCCCCCACACTTGCAGTGTATCTTCCTGTGACTCAGCACCCACTAACAGCAGGGTAAGCAGAAGCAGAGCATGCCAGAATGAATCCCAAACTCTGTGCAGAGCTAAATGATGGCCACCACATTCCTGTTCTTGGCTTTGGAACCTATGCCCCAGAAGAGGTAAGGATGGTGGTTTTGAAGTTCATAAGACAGCAGACAGGCCTAATGGGAGCTGAGAGTTTGACCATGAGGATAAGGACTGTAATTCTTAGCTGTCTTAGTGTTCAGTTTTAAGTCTGAAATAAGCCTGTTTCCAGCTGGGTGCAATAGAGAAAACTATTTAATAATAATAATCTTCACTGCATAAAGGCTGAGTAAAGGCTTGTACAAGACACTGAATGTCTTGTATGTCATATATTTTCAGAGTTTTTTGAGAAATGTATATTCTGATCACATCCTCTCTATTTAATGAATTCTGTTTCAAAGTTTTCTGTGTTCTTTTTGTACCCAGGATAGTAATAATTTTCCAGATAATACATTATTTTTGCATGACTGTGGTCAGAATACCCCATAGAACCCAAAGAAGAGATTGGTGCTCTCTCTCTCTCTCTCTCTCTCTCTCTCTCTCTCTCTCTCTCTTTTTGTATTTAGCTTATGGTCCCAATCTCCAATCAGCTGTTGCTTGGTCAGCTTTGCCTGAGTAGAACATGGAGGTGGTGGTGGTGGTGCTGCTGGGGTTTGTGGAGGCAGCTGCTCTTCTGTTCTTGGTGGAAGAGAAGCAAAGAAAGGAGCTAGGGCCAGCATGCATTCCAAGCACACAATCCCAGGCCCCTACTTCCTCCAATTAGATCATACCCCTACTTTCTTCCACTCCCCAACACAGAAATGAAATGAAGAGATTAATCTAATGATCTGGTCAGGGTCCTCTTGATCTAATTACCTATGTAAATGCCAACACAACACACCCAGATTTTTTTTGCTGTTGTTCCTTAAAAAACAAAAACAAAAACAAAACAAAACAAAAAACTACCAAATCAAGCCACCAAAGTAAACATGCATAGAAGGACATTTGGCAATGATTTCATTCTTATCTGTTATTTCCTTCGTCATTCTGTTATTCCCTTTGCTGCAAACAAACCCTGCACAAAGGTCTACATGCTAGTAAGGAATACTGAGAGTGAAGAAGAAGGGAAGAAAACAGTGATTCGTCATCCAAAACCCAGTGGTCAGCCCTGAAAATATATGTATGATTAGCATTATACAGACTGTCCATGTTATATTTAAGAATTTATGTATATAAATATATTCATGTAATGACAATTAATGAAGAAAGCAACACCGAGATGAAAGAGAGCAGGGAGGGATACATGTGAGGGTTTGTAGGGAGGAAAAGGCAGGGACAGATGTAGAAGCCATATTATAATTTCACAATTAAAAAATTAACAAATTATACACTTTAATCTTATCCTCTAAAGAGAAAAAAATGTTTCTTAAGTATACATGATTTTATTTATGTATTTTCGTCTCTATGTTCTTTACATTGAGGACATGTCTAAAAGATGTTACGTATACTAATGATTTGAAGGTTTGCTCTGTTCTTTCTTCCTTTGATGTTGTTGTTTCAGGATAATACAATGTTGCTTTGATTATTATGGCTTGGTAGCATGTTTTGAAATTTAACATTACAATGAGATAATGTAGATTGTCTGTTAAAAAGGGGCATCAGAAAACAAACACTTATCAGAACTCTCATACATGCTAACGGAAATGTAAATTAATACAAATGCTAAAAAAGACAATACATAAATTCATAAATTAAAATTTTTATATGATCTACCTATAACCTCCTTCACCTGTACAAAGGAAATAAAGTCAGTATACTGGAGTGGTAGATGCAGTCCCATTAGTAATGAGTATGAGTTTAACTTAGGTGTTTATCAAACAATAAATTAAAAATTATTAATATGTTGCATGCTAACACACACACAAAATAAAGTATTGAGAATCCACAAAGAAAAATTAATTCTTGTCATTTTTATAAACTCTACCAAATATAAATACCACTTTTATGAGCTTCATTTTTGACTGAAATGTAGAATAGTGATTATTAGGTTGGACATAGGTACCAAAACACAGTTAAGGATTAAATTGTGGCATATTAATAGAATGTTGACTATATTTTACAGTGATATATATTTCATTAAAGGGGATTGAACCTAAGCTCTGGAGCATGCTATGTAAATATTCTATCATGGAAAGAAGTTATACACATCACCACAAAAAGACCTATATTTTGTTGTGTTGCTCACTCAGTCCTTGAACTCAGGAATCTCCTGCCTCAACCTGTGCCCCCAGGTCTACTTTTATTTTGTTAATATGTGGAAGAGAGTAACTCAAAGATCCTAAATGTAATATGAAGAAGAGAGAAATGGCACTTGCACTAATTTCATTGGTGCATGTGATATACATTGGTTAAAATACTTCAATCCCATGACATGTCTAATGTTAGCCAACCTCTTCACTATACTGACAATGAGCCATCCCTCCTCATTTCTACCATTTCCCAATGATATAATCAAATCATAAATTAACTAAGGACTGACCTTCTGGTGAGGTTAAAGTTCTCATGTTTCAATCACTTGATTCATCAGGGGACAATTAAGATTAAAACCACAACATTCTGTGCCTGGCTCCAAAAAGATTATCTCTACATAGTAACGCAAATTCATTTATTCCATTTTAAAGAGACCTTCAAATATCAACAGCCCCAGCAAAGACACAAATTCAGTCTCTCTGAGCATCAAGAAAAGTTACTTAAGTATTTCCATTTATATATCATAAAAGTAATTCTTAGCCTAATACATTTTAATGCTAGAATTTACTTCAGTCATAGATAGAATGGTTGGAGGATGAATTAAGACAGCATCTTGCTATGTGTTACAGTGTTTATTTTTAAACTAGATACTGATTGACAGCTGGCAACCTTATTTATCACCATTTCATAATAGAGAAGAATGGCCATATTTTAAGCTGCATAAAGAGCAGAGAGTTTTTGAAGGTGTGCTTTGCTTGGGATAGTACATTTTAGAGTGTACTGACAGAGGATGTTCATATAAATCCTCAGCTAAATAATTAGGAATTGAGGCTCTCAATAGATTTCCTGCAAACAATGCATACATGTATACTCTAAGTGCAACGTGAGGGGAATTTATGTGTTTGTGTGACTTCTCCAGGGGAAACTTTCAATACTGTTCCTCTTGCCATGCACATTGTCTATAAATAACAACCACTGTTACAGCTGTATACTGAGTCCTGGGGATCCTCCCAGCAAATCACTGAACCTGGAGGAGTCCCTGAAGACCTTGGATGGCAGTGATTAATGAGTGTCTCAGTCTGAAGACTTGACTCAGATGCCAAATTCTCATTATGGGAGAGGAAAAGGGCCAGGCAAACCTGGCCAACACCCCCAAGACAAAACTCATTTAACATAGCAGAAACTTGTGGTTTTCTAAAGTAACTAGCTGTTTCAGAATTAATTCAATCACATGGATCTCAAAATATTCCCTCTGGTTGCTTTTCTAGGTTCCTAAGAGTATGATTACAGAGGCCACCAAAATAGCTATAGATGCTGGATTTCGCCATATTGATGCAGCTTATATGTACCAAAATGAGGAAGAAGTAGGGCTGGCCATCCGTGACAAGATTGCTGATGGTACTGTGAAGAGAGAAGATATATTCTACACTTCAAAGGTATTGTACACATATGATATGCTGGTGTGCAAATGAATGAAATCGGTGTGTTGATGCTAGTATGATTTGACCAGTAGTTGAATTAGGCATATTAGTCTACTGTTTAATTACATATGCTAAACTGGTGTTGAAAACAGAGGAAGCTAATGGATCTCTGCTCACCACTGCCATTACACACCACTGTGTTTGAATTTGTAACATTAGGGTAAAATTATTTTGTTATTTTGATTCTCACCTAAAAACCGTGTGATCTAACATGAACAGAACTATATATATATAAGACTGGCATGTTAGAATAATTTCATATCTTATCTCTTGGGTGACTAATGTTACTTAAGTTTCTTAACATCCATTTTCACTTTCATTGGTGATAGAGAAGAAGAAAGATTTGCATCCTGAGTATCTCATGAAACATTGCCAGAGTCTTGTATTGTGTCTAATAAATGTTAAAATATCAAAAGTACTTCCTCTCACTTATGTAAATGATAGGAATATTAACTTTTCCCCAAGGACTAAATGGATGAAAGGATAAAAGAGAAACCTCCTTGGTAAACTCTTGTAAATATAACTTACAGAATGGTTGCTATTATTATTATATCCAATTTTACACAAGAATTACCTTACCATTTTCCTAACGATTGACCAATACACCTCGTATGTATCAGACTTGACATTAATATATTAGACAATGGAAAACTTAAGTCTGGACAGAGGATTTTTGCTCTGTGGTCACCAGTTTCTGACCAGTTGGAAGCGTCTCAATTTTGGGTAAAAGAAATCCACAAATTTGGGCAGTGTGTTAACGTATCACAGCTCCCACCCTCTAACAATTGCAGCTCCCTTCCACGTGTCATAGGCCAGAACTGGTCCGGCTTTGTTTGGAAAAGTCACTGAAAAAGCTTCAGCTGGACTACGTTGATCTCTATCTTATTCACTTCCCAGTGTCGATGAAGGTAAGCAATCAGCATCTTTATACCTATTTTACTTCAGTGCTCAGCATGAACTTTAATTTCGCTGATGATTTGTTTAGATAAATTGATAAAACATTAAATGAATATATCAGGAAAATTCATGTGGAAAGATTTGGAACCCAAATCACACTAGTCTGATGGATTTGGAAAAGTCTTTAGAAGTTCTCTGTTTATAGGCTTTTCCTTTGTTCTATCTTTTCCCCTTGGTAGTAAATATGGTTTGATCATGGTTATTTATACTAAATGCCTTAACTGCATCTTCCAGTGAAAAATTCATCTTGAAAATAAACATGTGTGCGTCTATCCTCACTTCAAACTGTGGCTCTTTTTACATTTAATATTTTTGTGTTAATCTCTTTAGTTTTGATTTAAAAAAAATGGGACTGGCTTTGAACCTGCTGTGTTATCAGGGCTAACACTGAGTCCACATCCTCTTGCCTCCATATGCTAGGATTGTAGATATGTGTCCTCAAGACCACTGATCTTTTTTTTTTTCATTATTTGCCTTTTGACAACTGAAAACTACACAAACTTAGGCAATAGCAAACAGCAAGAGTATTTTAATGAATAAAGTGCAGTGTTTTAGGAGATCATATATCCTTATTTTTGAACGCATTCTAGCTGTGTTGACCTGTTGGCCTCCTTTGAAGGCTTTGACTACCTTTCCTCAATCGCCTGAGTGCTGGGATGACAGGTGTTTATCAACAGGTCTGGCACATGCCGAATAGTTTGAAACATTTTGTTTTAATTATCTGGTTCTTATTGAGTAGTTCCTTAAAGTCCATGACTTTATTATCTGTAAATGCATATAAGAGTAATAACATATAACTCATAGAGAAAAAAGTAGATTAAATGAATTAATATAGTGCCTGGAACATGGAGAGTACTTTTCAAATGTATTTTAATATTTGTAAAATAATCTTTAGCAAAACAAATCTTAGTCCATGCCTAGCGATAACAGAAATTTTACACATCATGATATTGTTTAGCCAACAAAATTGACTTTTGACTACTGATGTCTCCCCTATGACTCAGTCCCCTTTGAATGGCCGTTGACATGCTGGACTAAGAATGAATAAAAAGAAATTACAATTAAACACAATATGATGGTAGACATAAGTCACAATATATTGGAGACATTGCTTGATGTTAAAAAGTATTTGTTCATTAGAATGTTTGATCTTAAGACATGGAGAACAGATTCCTCAGTAAACACATTTAGTGTTCTGCAAAGATCCACATCCCCAAGATTTAATGGGTCACACTTCCTAGTCAGACCAAGGATTTGTCTATACTTGTCTGTCATTGACAGGGCTACAAATGGAAGCCCTCCCTGTGAGGAGTTTCTGTGTGTTCAGCAATCTACAGCTGATAATTGTTACTATTGATAGTGGTTTTTATTCTGACTTAGTTGTTGTTGAATTTAGAGAAAATTAATCTAAAGAGATAATATGATCACAGTGTCCTATCTACTTCCCTAGTTCCATGTTTTCTTTTTTTTCTTAGTTCATACTTCTTATAATTTAAAAAAGTCTACAGACCCAGAATTTATTCACTTATTCACTTGCTTATTTTTGTGACAAGGTTTCATGTAGCTCATCAAGTGGTGAAGGATGACCTTGAACTTTTCATCCTTCTACCTTCATTTCCTAAGATCTGAAATTACAGCCATGTACACCATACTTGATGTATGTAGAGCTGGTGATTGAACCTAAGGCCTTGTGAATACTATATCGAACACTCTGTCTACCAGCTAAGTTGTGTCCCAGTCCCTTGGTGGACAAGTGTTTAGCTGCTGTGTCTGACCTTTGACCTCTGACATGCTCAGGCAAAGTAACACTGATTCTGTAACCATGTTAAGACTACAATTTCTTATTTGCTTGGGATCATGACCTTCTAACTAGTGACTTTTTCAGTGATATACAGATGTTCCTCCAGGAGATATCACACTGGTATTAAACAATAATGCAAGACAAATAGTATAACCATAGAGATCTGGGAAGTTTTGTGAATTAACACATATAATAGATATGAGAGAATAAAAGAAATCTGTTACTTTATATATTCCTTACAACTTCATATGCAAAGCCTTTTGCAGATGTAAATTGTGGCATGCTGGTATGCCTAATTTCTGGAGTAGCCCTTTGTGTACTAGAGAACATTGCAATGGGGAAAGTCACGACAATGGTGAAATGGTTACAATGACTGTTTATATTCTAGCCAGACAACGATCTTAAGCCAACAGTTGAAAATGGGAAATTATTATTTGACACAGTGGATCTCCGTGACACTTGGGAGGTAAGTACTTGAAATGCAGAGCACAGGGGAAGTTAAGAGAGGGAATCGGGTCTCAGTTTCACATGTGAGAGTCAGACATGGACCTTCAGATCAAGAAACACATGATCTTTTCTAGGGTTATTTTGCAGTTGCAAGTAGGACAGCATAATTGGAATATATTGGAGACTACTAGAAAAGTATTGGGAGAAATATCTTCCAATATATGATTTCTTAGGTGACCTAAGGCATTCATTCTGTCTTTATCTTTTTTTCTTTTTTTATTGTTAAAAGAAAAATTTACATTTACTCCCCTTGTCCCAGGCCCTCCCGCACCCCAATACCCCACCCACCGTCCCCTTGCTTCCTTAAGATGGGGCAGGATAGCCTGCCCTGTGGGAAGCCCAAGACCCTCCCTGCTCCATCCTGGTCCAAGAAGTTGTGCATCCATATAGAATAGGTTCCCAAAAAGCCAATACATGCAGAAGAGATAGGTCCCAGTGCCATTATCATTGACTTCTCGGTCAGTCCCCATTGGCAGCCACATTCAGAGAGTCCAATTTGGTCATATGCTCATTCAGTCCTGGTCCAGCTGGATTTGATGAGCTCCCAATAGATCAAGCACACCATCTCTGTTGGTGGGCCAGTCCCTTAGGGTCCTGACCTTCCTGCTGTCTTTATCTTCTGCTGATATTTTAAGCTGGTTTCTCTCTTCTTAATAATCAATGCACATGCTTTATTTTCCTTTCTTGGTATTTATAACCATCTCCAGCCACTTTCATAAATTATTTTTTGCCAACTTCCCCCTGACCCAGGCCATGGAGAAGTGTAAGGATGCAGGACTGGCCAAGTCCATCGGGGTGTCCAACTTTAACCGCAGGCAGCTGGAGATGATCCTGAACAAGCCAGGGCTCAAGTACAAGCCTGTGTGCAACCAGGTGAGCATCTACAGTATTTTTTCTTCTGCTTTTATTCTTTTCTTTTTTTAATTACTAGCCACAATCCTCTTCTCTTATTTACCTGAACTTCATGGAGCAGAGAATGCTGATTATATTTCTGCTTAGTTAAGTGTTTGTGGAAAAGTCTGGGAGCCACAGTGCTTCTGTGCACACAAGAATTTGGAAATGTAAAAGTACTCAAGGAGAGTTACACTTGGCAATACAGAAGAATGATGAAAGACTGCAAGAATGAAAGAGCCATGGAGGGGCCAGAGCAATGGCTTGGTCATTAAGAGCAATGGCTCCTCTGAAAGAGGTTCATTTTCCAGCACCCAAATGGCAGCTCATAAGTCCATTTCTTGGGGATCTGGCTTCCTCAACATGAGGTTAATTCTGACTTTGTAGGGTAAGTTGTATAATGTTCCTTCTCTTTCTAGTTTACAGAACAGAAAACTTGAGGAACATTGGTGTCAGTACCTTTGTCTTGGTTGCTTTCTATTGCTCTGATAAGAGACCATGACCAAAAGGAACTTGGAGAGTAATGTGTTTATTTCATTTTGCAACTTATAGTCTTTCACTGAGGGAAGTCAGGGCAGGTTCTTGCAAGCAGAAACCTGGAGTCAGGAACTTAGGCTGAGACCATAAGGAAGACTGTTTACTGACTTGCTCCCATGGCTTGCTCATCCTGCTTTCTTATACACTTCAGTTCCACCTGCCCTGTGGTGGTGGCTTCTAGTGACCTCAATCATTAATCAGGAAGATGGCATATGGGTTTGCCTACAGGCAACCAATAGAGGCACTTTCTCAACTGATACTCCTATTTCTAGATAACTAGTTTGTGTCAAGTTCACAAATGCTAACCTGAACGTTTCTCTTTAAAGGTGTGGTAGAATTTAGTACTAAATATTTCTGAGCCTGGGTTTCTACTCATTTACATTAGTTGGATTGCTGTTATTGATTTTGTCAAGTTGTTTACATATTTTCACTTACTTCGGTAAGACATAGGAGTCTTGGGATTTGCTTACTTCTAGATTGTTCAGCTTCTTAGGATATAGGTTCTCAAATTATGCTGTAGCAATCCTCTGGATTTCATTGTGTCTGTTTAACTTCCTCTCTATCTTCTAAAATTTTAATAATTTGGTCTCTCTTCTCTTCTTGTTATTCAAAAAAGGTTTTCAAAAGAGATATTTTCTTTTGCTTCAACTAGTACTATCCTGTCAGGTGATAAATGTCTATGGGGAAGTCATGTTTTAACACAGGTTTTCTCATAATTGAAATCTATTTCATACATCTCAGTATATTTTTGCCTAAATTATCTGTTTTACTGGGGTGTTTCAGAGGTTAATTTTTTAATTTTCAGATACTTGTTTGGGGGTCTGGAGAGATGGCTCAGAGGTTGAGAGCATTGCCTGCTCTTCCAGGGGTCCTGAGTTCAGTTCCCAGCAACCACTTGGTGGCTCACAACCATCTGTAATGGGGTCTGGTGCCCTCCTCTGGCCTGCAGGTGTACACACAGACAGAATATTGTATGCATAATAAATAAATATTTTTTAAAAAAGATACTTGTTTGGTTTTTTCTTCATTGAATTTTACTATAAGTAAAATTTTGATTAAGAAGTGAAGATGAACCACAGCTGTCCTAAAGTAATGGGGTAAGCCATGTTGCTTTTCCTTAGTTATCAATGACCTGAGGGAATTTTCATTTTGATAGGAGCACATTAGGGACAGATATCTGTGTTGTCTGTCTGTGTGTATGTATTTGATACTATGCAATTATTATATATGTTTACATATACATTCCTAAACACATAAAGTACATCTTACTGATTTTGTATAATGTTATTTGTATGCATGTATTCAAGGATGACCATGTGACATTGTATAAACAATTCGTATGATCTTCCCTTGAAGGTTTTTTTTTTCGTGTGTACGCATGTGTGTGTGTATTTGTTTTTTGGGACAGAGTTTCTTTGTGTAGCCCTGGCTGTCCTGGAACTCACTCTGTAGACCAGACTGGCCTCAAACTCACAGAGATCTACCTGCTTCTGCCTCCCAATTTTTGGGGTTATAAGGCATGCACCATCACCATTTGGCTCTCTGGGGATTTTTAAAACACAATTAAAAATTTATTTTGTGTGTTTATGTATATGAATGTTTTCTGTCTGTCTCTGTCTCTGTATCTCTCTCTCAGTGTCCGTGTGTGTTTCCGTGTGTGGCTGTGTGTGTCGGCAGGTGTGAATGCAATGGTGTCTGTGTGGAGGTCAGAGGACAACCTTGTGGAGTTGACTTTCTCCTTCCAACTTTATGTGGGTTGTGTAATAGAACTTAGGTCACTAGGCATGCATGGCAAGCTCTTTTATCCCCTTGCCAACCCCTCATTGATTGCTTTGACGGCCAAATATACCCAAATGTCACCAGCAGAATCCCTACAAATTTACTCTTTTGTCCTTCATACCTGCCGTCATGTGTTTTCAGCCAAATTCTTGCTTTATGGTGTAATTCAAATCTGAGGCTTGGTGAGCTTATTCTCTATGCCCTCTCTGTACTTCATATTTTCTCATTGTATCTGCATTCTGTGGTCCAGTCAGTTTATCTCAGGGATGTTTTTAGTTTTTAAAAGAGGATAATTACTTGAAGTTGAGATTTTCTATTCAGATTTCACATAGTGTAAACTTTTCTGTTTTTTTTAACTTATGAACACTTCTTTTTCATGGATATTTGAGGTTTTCTATAATCTTAAATCTTTCTGTCTTATTCATCTACAGGTAGAATGCCATCCATATCTCAACCAGAGCAAGCTCTTGGATTACTGCAAGTCAAAAGACATTGTTTTGGTTGCCTATGGTGCTCTAGGTACCCAACGATATAAGAACTGGTAATGAGAATTGTAACTAAATAATACCTAAAAAGCACATATAAAATAGTTTCCGTCTTGAAATCCCAAGTTTTCTGGAATTAACTCAACAGGCTTGAGGATGGGGGAGGAAAATCTACAGTTAACCAATAATCTTTAAGATGTGGAACCTACTTTAGGCATGGCTTTCTGGTAGGTACCCGGAGATAAAATCCTATACATCACCAAGGTGTGCTCTCTGTAACTTCCCCCATGGTCCAGCAGAGCCTGGATCTTCCATTTCTGTGGTGTGAGTTTTCCCCTTATAATAAATAAAATATATTTGTCTATCTTTAAGCTAGCCTAGTTATTTCCACATCTAGGTAACATCCACATACAGTTCTGAAAATGTTCCAGATGATGCTAGTATTACTGATTTTGGAGTCATATTTTAATAGTCCTAGGTCCAGATTGAGCAAATCCATGTGTTTTGTAAGACTCCTAACACATCAAATGTTAACCTCAAGTAGTCAACATTCCTTTCTTTTTAGGGTAGATGAGAATGCCCCGTATCTCTTGGAAGATCCAATTCTTGGTGCTATGGCTGAGAAGCACAAAAAAACTCCAGCCTTAATTTCCCTCCGTTATCTACTGCAACGTGGGATTGTGGTTATTGCCAAGAGTTTCAATGAGAAGCGGATCAAAGAGAATATAAAGGTGAAGAAAAGACTATGGGCATTGGTGCTCCTGCACAGTGTTTCTCCCTTGAAGGCTTGTTTGCAAGCTTCCAGTATCCTTGTGTCAGGTGACTGTGCCTGGCATTCCCTAGGCATGTGTGTTTCAAGTGTATGCATGAGCAATTTCTTCTCTACAATAGTGCTCTGGGTTCATGGCTGTAGAGGATTAAAATTGACTTTTTTTCCTCTTTAAGATAACAATGTGCTCTCTAACCTTGTACATACGAACACCTTTCATTTGTTCCCTGAAGTGAGGTAACCAGACTATGTGATTTTCAACCTTCATTAAAAATTTACTTTATATATCCTTGATGCTCATAAAGAATAGTCTTCATATATTGCTTCATTCTGTGGGTTGATTGTCTTTATTTTCAAGTAGGAAAGTACTGTTACCTGTAGTAGTTGTCTAGTAAGCCAGTTGCAATGTACAAGTTTACAACAAAAAAATTAATGCTATTGTTCTTTCTTGTCCTGCCCTTTTTCAGGCAGTCTCTCTGCAATCTAGGCTAACCTCAGACTCACTGTCCTCTGCTCTTAGCCTCCCAAGAGCTAGGATTACAGGTGCGCTCCATATTCAGCTATGACTGGATACTCGAGAACTCCTTTCACTTCTAAGCTTAACACTGCCCCATTAACAATGTTTTCATGCTCTGTGGGTCATTATAAGTTACAGGCCAGGCAAACCTCAAGGGATAGGAGAGACACATGATCCCATACTGGAAAAAAGAACTTGCAAGTTCATATTACACAAGTGTGTGTCCTCAGAAATTAGAAGAATTGGGGGAAGGGGCATTTTACAGTCCATTTACCACATTTATATATTATGCTTTTCAGATTCAGAGTACTTTGCTGAAGAATCTTCCTCATAGTTTATCCACTTTTTCATTAGTTTTAGTTTCATTAGTTTAGTTTCATTAGTTTTCATTAGTTTTCTGTGCTAGAATCTCTCCCTTACTGGGATCACACCATTCATGACTTTACTTTGTGGTCAATGAATACTCTTTCCTATATGTTTAGCAAAATAATTTTTTTTTTTACATTCTATACAAGTGATAATTTTTTCCCAACTGGTCTTTATTTCAAAGCAAGTTTTTGAGTGCTATATAAAATTTGGAAGGATGTAAAATTATGTAGTTTTTGTAAAATGGCATATACACGTTTTCTATCTATAAAATTGACCCCCCTTTCTTTTAACTGTTGTGTTTGCTTTTCTCTTTTGTGATCATTGTATTAGAAAGTCGGTCTTTGATTTATTAATTTCAGTTTTAGTCTTAGAGATTGAATCTAGAGCCCACACATGTTAGGCAATTTCTCTAACAATGAGCTGTGCCACCAAGCTTGTTTTATTATGATTTTTATGCTTTTTACTTAAACGTGTTTGCTCTTATTGACTGCATCTGGTCAGATAAAACTCGGCATCACATCTTCCCAATGCTGCCTCATGCATTGAAACATGATCTATTTTTTTTACATTGCAAGCTTTTAAATATGATTTAGGTATACATTTCTGAATTTTAGATCTTTTTAAATATTATTAAGTAATTTTACTCTGTCCATTAAAACATTTGTAAGTATTCTGTCAGTTTGAACTTAATGTTTTAGATCAACTTTTGATAATGTTCACTTTGCTTTGATAATGCTCAAATTTATAGAAGTTAGTTAGAAATAATAAATTGATACCTATTACCTAGATTCATCAATTAATACATTATGGATACTTTTGGTTCTGTTTCTCCCTTCCTCTATTTATAAAGAATACATATTTAAGGAACCTCTCATGTTGATGATTTAGTAATACTGAAAATCATTTTGATGCATTAAATATTGCAAATTTCAATAGTGACATCATTTTTGAGCCTGCTTTGGATCCTTTAAACAAAGTATCGTCTGTATTTGAGAAATTTCTGATTATATAAGAAAGGGCCATTTTTTTACATTTTAATTATGCATTGATTAGATGTGCAAAGCCTACTGTATCCATGATAATTGTTGCTAACTCATATGTTTTGAAGTGATCATACTGGCAGATGCTGGCACATTCCTTTAATCTCAGCACTCAGGAAGCAGAGGCAGGCAGATCTCTGTGAGTTCAAAGCAAGGCCAGCCTGGTCTACAGAGTGAATTCAAGGACAGGGTCCAAAGCTATAGAGAAAACCTATCTCAAAAACAACAGCAACAAAAAATTACAAAAAAATGATCATTAGGTTCCTCCAGATCTTGCATGCAAACTTGAACCTGTAATCTTTTCATTTGTCACTTGGTTGCTTTTCCAGGCTCTTTTGAGATCTGATATTACCTGTGGTACAGTGAAATTTAAATATATTGTACATAGTAGTGTATTTGCATTCATCTTTCATTTGGTATTCACTAATAGTTTCTTTTGATCTTAGCAAAAGGCTGAGATTCATTTGCTTAATAACTTGAATTCTTTTTGTTGCTATTCTCTTAAAAGTCCTCTGGAATTTCTTATCCCCACAACTTTTAGTCTGATTAGCTTGTGTTTTTCACTGTCAAAGATGTGGTCATTCTAAAATCTGTCTACTTATGTGACAGGTTTTTGAGTTCCAGCTGCCAGAAGAGGACATGACAGTTATCGATAACCTGAACAAAAATTACCGATATTCTACTGCTAATATGTAAGCATTGGAAAAAACATTGCTCAATTTTTTTATGATATTGAATTTAATGTGGTTTTTAAAGAGTAGTCTTAATATTGTGTAATGGGGTCAGTGTGAGACAGGAGTTTTGGGGATTCTAGTCCCAAATTCTTCACAGAGATCTGTCTGATACATCAACAGGGTACAAGTAATCAGAGTTAGCTTGTATTGCTACAGATGGGCTTCTGTACTTAGTATTCTACAGTCTGAAGGTCAGCCAATATTGCTGACTTTATATCAACACATAAGCCACTATATTTGGCAACTATATAGTGGATATGCATTGTGGATTTTATTGTAGCTTATTTAGAAGGATCCAAAAAATCAAATTAGTAATTTAAAATAAATTATTTTTATCATTTTTTATTTTGTGTTGTTTTTCAAGTGTAGAGACCAACAAAGTATGTAATGAGTTTCTTGGACATGGAATTGTATCTCATAATTTTGTCATTTTCATTTCTAATTAACTATAGTATGTTATATGTGATAGTTAGTGGGTTAAAGCTCATTGAATTATGAATTTGGGATAACCAGCACTAAACTTTATATACATACTTACATGCACATATATACACATGTCTTTGTATATATGTATGTGTACACATACATATATATTTAGATGAATATCTGTAGAAATGTTGTACACAAATCATCATCAGATTCTGTTTGCACTGAAATCTGGAATGAGGATGAGATATTGCTTTGGTAAACTGATGATGTGAGTGATGGAAAAGAATATATTTGTACATTTGAATATCAAAGTTCTTTTACCTTTAAGGAAAGGGGACTAAAGTGAAATAATTTAGTTTTGATCAACAAACAATTTCTATGCAGGCTTTTTGGGACAGTAAGACAGATTGTAGCAAGTAAATACAAACCTTTTATTGTGATAGCAGTCAGAAGGAGAGTCATTCTCTTTATAGTCTAAACTTGTTCTATACATTTTCTTTCTCATTGCAGTGCTTCTGCCCACCCTGATTATCCATATTCAGATGAATATTAATATATAAGCCTTTGTTGTGACACCACCTTGATGGTAGCAATGTGGGAGATGCCTTTGATACTGATTGGACATCACCTCTGTCAATGTTGTGTGTCAGCCTATAATCAACCAGATCAAGTATGGTATTTTTGTGGTACTCTAAGCAATGAGATTTGTTTCTATGAGGTGCAAGTAAAACACCACTATTGTCTTTCATTTGTGTAATTTGTTTCCCTATGGCTCATCAGAGCTCAAGGAAATGATAATTTGAATGTTGACAGGGAATGATGTAGACAACCAGCTTGGAAGGATTAGCAATTGGGGGCGTGGAATTAAGGTGAGGAGAATTGGACAATCTTATCTGAAATATATGGGTAATTGATGGGTTTATCATATAGATAAAGAAAACTTTCCACCCAAGAGCCAGAGTTGAGGGCTAAACTTAATGTCTTTCTGCAAATAAAGGGTGTAATACTGGCCCCACAGAGTACTGATTGAGAGGCTGAAAATCAAATTAGCTGACAACTGAAAACTGCTAAATATTTGTTCTGTGTTCAACCTTCTTAGTTTTAAAAATAAACTTGAATTTAATAAACATCATCTTTTCAAATACTTTATTTTTTGTGTGTTTATGAAGTATGTGATTGTAGGGACATTTGTCGGGGAGCAGCCTTGACAAAAACACCTCTTGCCAGGGTAGCAGCATGGGGATTTAGAAATATGAATAAAGAATATGAAGACACATGAAAATTAATAAAACAGAAACCATAGAATAGTATCAGGGAGGCATTCCAGTGAATACTGAAATTGTCCGTGTTTAATTTTCCATATACTTTTATACCCCAATCTAAAAGGGAGATGAAGGCAACAAAAGACTTCTTTAACATGTTACAATGGACAGCTTGAGCAGTTAATTGCTTT